>JBBPDC010045803.1:0-11604 GCA_037974485.1 Hemigrammopetersius urotaenia
AGCGGTCTTGGGGATCGAACCCGGACTTTCTGGTCGCAGGGCGGATGCCTTAACCACTAGGCCACCCAACTGCCCTTTGTCATAGTTGATTACATCACTTCTCTTTTAAATCCAGCTTAAAACCAAGCATTATCATGGATCACTATTCTAATATTTAGCCTTCTTAACCATATTTTCTAAAACTGCAATATTTACATATATAATACATTTTCATACTGTTTCTGAGGCTGCACCATTTGACACAGAAATGTTTGTGAAACTTGCTATAAACCTTGCTAGAATTTCATTCACATGCTGGTTTTACAAAAACATATCTATTAGCTATATTATTGACAAAGAAGTAATGTAATTATTGTTTTATAATTGTGTATCTCTCTTCTCCCCCAGGTGTGTTTAGACCAGCGTTGTCAGGATGTGTCTGTGTTTGGTGTTGATCAGTGTCGCAGGAAGTGCAACGGTCATGGAGTAAGTAAGAATTTCACACTTCATATCTTCCATGAGCAGGCTTTGAGGGTTGTTTGCAAAAGACAGTTTTGCAGATGATAATGTGTGCATAAGGGTAACAAATGTAATACTAAGTTTATGCATGTTCAGCCATGGCTATATCTCAAAGAGGTTAAAGTATAATTATATAGAAAACAGAATGCAAAAAACAAAAAATTTTGAAAAAAAATACGTAGGTATCGTTTATAGATAATACAAAGCTTTGGCAAATATAAGATTCAGTAGTTGGACGAGCAGGACCTACATGAGAGCCCTCAGAAGAAAGGGTACCAGGGGGCACTATGGAATGAGGACAAGAAGTGGAGGCAGGGTGATGCTCTGGGCAATGATCTGCGGGGAATCCTTGGGTTCTGACATTCACATGGGTGTTATTTTAACACAGACCTAAATGTTGTTGCAGACCAAGGCAATAATGTCCTCTACCACAATGAAAAAAAAAACAAGTTTAGAAACAATTTGAGGAACATGAAGTTTGAGGTGTTGACTTCTGAGTATCTGTGGGATTTTTATGAATGAAATAACTAAACCTATTAGCCACTGTGTCAAATGCCCAGATTAGTGCATTAGATTATAACCTAGGCCAGTAATAACATATGCACACTATAATGAAATAATATCCTTTATGCTGTGTACGCTAAATTCATTTGATCTGACAATGTGTTTGGAAGAAACAAGGCAAATAAGCAAATGGACAGTACTTCATCAATGGTATCATTAATTTTATATCTTGTGTTAAATGTCAAACTTACATTTGCTAATGTGAAGTTTGCAAAGTTTAGCTATCTCACAGGTTACAGCAGAGGTGCTGAATCCCTGTTTGCTTTAAACTGGTTCTGGTTTGGGTGGCTGTAGTAGAATGTAGTAGAATGCTTTAGCTTCATATAGCCACTGTCAAGAGCCAGTCCTGCTCTGACATTAGTCAGTTGTCACAAATGTCTGCATGCTCATATATATGCACTCTTTCTCCAGAAATGTATGATGCTGATAACAAGGTTTTGATGTTAAAGTGCAAAAGGGAGTGTCAGTTCACTCCTGACTGATACAATGCGGAGGAAGTGTGAAAAAAAACCCTCTTCACTTCTCTTTCTGCATTTCTAGCTGTGCAACAGCAACAAGAACTGTCACTGCGATGTGGGCTGGGCTCCTCCAGACTGTAAATACTCAGGAGTTGGCGGTAGCGTAGACAGTGGTCCTGCACGCAAACCCAAAGGTGTTCACTTGCACTGTGTCTATTCACTTACACACACCCACACACCCACACCCATGAATACTAAACAGTCATGCATGTCTGCACATAAAGGTTGAAGGATGAAGGTTAATCTTAATGTCTGTGTTTATTTATATGTTTAGACTCCAACCCCACACGTGTTGCTCTGCTGGTGATCTTTTTGTTTGTGCTGCCTGTGATCCTGCTGTTCCTGGCCATTCGTTTCCCTCGCTGTCGACAAGGCCTCTTCTGTTTCAAGATCACTCCATTCAGCAAGACCAGGCAGCTCAGCCGGTGAGAAAGAGAGATTTTATTGATGGTATGCTAGGGCTGCACAATATGTTGTTTTCAAATTTTGTGTCAATTTCTCTCCTAATGCAAATTGAATCAGGAACAGTTGTCTGAACAGCATCTGACAACTAGTGCTAAAACCATAGACTAAACTAGAATAGTATGTTGTACCACTAAACTATTTTTTTAAGGATAGCTAGGATAACTAGGATAGCAAGTGCTAGTTGAAAGGTGTTATTACTTGGTAAAGAGATCTCTAAAGCTACTTTTTTATACTTTATGCTTAGGCAAATCATGTTATTTGCATTTAGCTCATGTAAGTTAATATCCAACAAGGAAAAATCAGAGCATTGAGTTTGATTTACATGACATGTGTAAATGAGTGTGTAATGGTGGGAAAGCTCATAGCTAGTTCTTAGCAATAGGGGGGAAAATTCAGCTTGGCACAAGTGTGTAAATGTAGAGCACAAAACTGCACAGCACTGTCTCTTATCAGCCAGGAAATTAAATTAGATCTCGAGTGATTAAGAGTGACAGCTCTTCTAAATGCCTTAAGCAGGCAGAAAATTAACCACCTAGATACTTTGGTTCCCGTTTGAGTTATCTTTTGATTGTAAAGTGTATAACTGTTATATTTTACATTTAAATTCTTATCTATATTTGAATGACTTTGTATTAGATACATGGAACATTTGTAATGTTTGATCATAATGAATACTTGTACTCAAGTCAAAGAACAAGGCACAATCATAATCTGAGTTCAAAGCCATAAATGTAGGATTTCCATTTAATTAAGAACCATAAACCCTTTCTAAAGGCTGTTACTGAGTCTAGGTTATGTGACTAATGACCTTATAAAACTGCTGTCACAACTAGACTGATTATTCTGACTTAATACCAAGTAGACTGATTTCCGCTTTTCCCTGATTTCCATTTTCTTTACTCATGAATGCAGTAAGGTGTCTGTGGCCCATATTGAGTATTGTGTGAAACTACCAGAGGAAGATATCGAGAGGTAATTGTAAATGTTAGTTGTGAGAGTGAATCTATGATAGTGTGCCTTTGGTAGCTCAAACTGTTAATATGAATTTGTTCAGAAAAGCAAAAGTATGCTGGGTATATTCACTGACAGATGTCTCCGCAGTCACAAAGTGTGATGCCTACAGCATGTATTGCTACAGCCATTTCTAGCAGTCATCTGTAAAAAAAAAAAAAAAAAGTTGCTTATCCTCAGCATGCTTTTAATGTTTATAAATGGTTCACAAAATTAATGTTACTTTCTAGGATCGTGTCCTGTGTCCACTCCTCTACACCGCACCTCAGCAGTAGTCCTGTTAGAGTTCATTGTTTTTAGCTAACGTACGGTTCCTTTGTGTGTTTCTATTGTTCCACTAGAATAAACTGCTTTGTCTATGTGTTAACTTCAGGACTCCTGAAATTGAGCGAGGAAACGCTCGTAATAGAGAGCAGGTGCAGCCGCTGAGATACCAGTGGTCCCCCCAGAACGACATCCCACTCACCCAGGCGATCAGCAAGGTAAACACTGTCTGCTCTGACATTACTCCTGTTCATAGGGTTTAACTCATGAGCAAATATAGAACGGAGAATCTTAGATCTCTTATGAGCTGTGGACACAACTGTTTGCTGTTTTTTTAACAGCTCTCCTAAACGTATTGATTTGTTTTCCATGGTGTTCTAAAGCAGTGGAGTGCTGATTGAACTATTACTACACTCACATTCTTTTCTTTGTTATACTTTATTATGCATGTCAGGTTTATTTGTATGCAGATGTGGTGCAGTGTGAAATGAGTCATAACAGTCTGTCCTGACTGAGACCTTTGCCTGGCCTATTTCTGTTAGATGATCTGTGTTGACTAGACTAGTATTTATATAAACAAAGACACATTTTTCAAAAGCATCTTGAGATGGATGCCTCCTAGTGTTACAGCTACAGTGTTCTTGGGAGTTCCTCACCTGCTCTGTACTATAGGTACTGATGTTAACTGCATCTCTGCTCCCCATCTTTTAAACCAAAGACATATTGCTACCGTCACCTGCTTCCTGCTTTTGCTTGCTTTCCTCTCCGACATCATGCTTTATTAGTGACATCATTATAGATACTTTAAAGCTCACATCTCACATCTGTTTTGGTTTGTCTTAGGGCTGCACAATATATCGCAAATTTACCGTCATCACGATATCAGCATGCGCAATATACATATCGCGAAAGGCTGACTAAACTGCAATAAATGGTGTTTTTCCAAAACTCTTCACCCAGTGCCACAGATAAGAGGGCAACTGTTATAGATTGTTCTTTTTGCTATTTTTTCTGGCTAAGAACGTACTATAATTTAAATTATGTTTACATTTATTGAAATATTTCAACAATGTTCAATGGTTCAAATGTTTTATGGGAGGCATTAAAATGCTCTGTTTAAGTAAATTCCTTAAAAAAAAAACATGTTGGAATGGAAATATTGCATTTCATTTTTTTCTTCATAAACTAGTCAGCGTTTCGAGTCTATGTTACCAGCAAATCCAAAGCAGAAAAACATTAAAACTATAAAGGCTAAATTTACTTACTTATCGCATATGATATCGCCCTCGCAACACTCAACAACATTATCGCATGTTTTTCTAATATCATGCAGCCCTAGTTTGTCTATAATAAGACTTAACTTCTACCTAACCACTGCTCGCATCATGGCACCACAGATTCCTCAAACCTAAGTACACATCATTCTGTAATTCCCCTAACTAACCTTATTTGTGCATGTGCTCTCTCTGTCTCTCTCTCCCCCTGTCAGGCTCAAAGCAGGCCTGCTCCTCCTACTAAACCTCTCCCACCTGATCCTGTCTCTAAACAGGCTGCCCAGGTAAACTGTCCCCTCTGCCACAGAGCAGACTGCAGGAACAGAGCACTCTGCCTTAGTCACCTTAAGTTACTGGCCAAGACACAAGCTCCTGACTGTGCACATTATTTCAGTGGTTCACTTATACAGTATAGTAAAGCATGAAGCATTGCACTGTTAAGATGCACACAGATCAAATATCAGTATAGTGATATGGTTCCCAACCCTGCTGCTGGGTGAACCCTTGTATTACCCCTTGTATTTAGCACGTTTTCCTGCTCTAATACACCCGTTTATTTTAGGAAGGCCTTGTTAATTTGCTGTTTAAGTGGACCTTCTCTGTACTGAGGCCCAACTTATAAACTGGTTGGTTGAGAAGTGTGCATATTTTGAGATCTTGCATATTTATCAGTACAACAAACACTTAGTATTATAAAGACAGAGGCTGAACTGGTAAATATAATCACAAAGCACCATCAAGAGGAGTGAATGTATGCCTAGAATTTTGTTTTGAAAGACGTATTCTGGGTATATTCAGTGTCACACATCCCTACAGTTGAATTGTATGATGTCTACAAAATTGCTTATCCTGATTGTTGGTTGTGCATAGGAGCACTATGAGCCGATTTGTTTGAAACTGCAGATTCTTCATGATTGTGTTTATAAAACAAAAAAAATCTAAAACTATGAGTAGCCTCCAACATTTTTAAACCAGACTGATGCACGTGAGGATTGTGTCTTGTATCCACACAACACCTGTTCTTTTTCTAGTGAACCAAACAAGTTGTGATAACCACGTGCAATATTTGTATTAATTTTCATTGATACAATGATTACGAGGTTCAGTTTAACAGTTGACAACCAAATCGCCCCATTCTGTAGATTATTGTAACTATTGGAACATGGTTCATTCTTACTAGGGGTGTAACGGTACACAGATGTCACGGTTCGGTACGTACCTCGGTTTTGGGGTCACGGTTCGGTACGGTTCACAATACAGCAAAGTTAAGCAACAAAAAGTTCTAAAGAATGAGGCTTGGTTTGTTTTCGTTTATTTTAAATAAACAGCAGTGTAACACACACTGTTGCTTATATTTTCATGTATGTTACGCCAGTAGGTGGCACTATTGCACCACACTACGACTTAGGTTTATGAGTTACTTGCGCTTTCTGTGATTCCGTATTACTTCAATTACGTCTTCACCACCGTACCGTGTATTCTCCAAAAGACATCATGTACCGAACCGTGACCCATGTACCGTGACAGTTCGGTACGAATACATGTACCGTTACAGCCCTAATTCTTACTGCCAATGTAATTTTCATTATTCAGTTAAAACTTGTTTGCTGTTATCAGTTATCTGTATCATTATCAGTTGATCTATGTGTATCTTAATATTGGCAATAAATAAGCTGCAGTTTAGAATTTATTTGCAGTAACGTTTGGGGTTGAGAAGGCAGTGTGTGTATGTGTGTGTGCATGTATTTGCTAGTTAAACTATAATGAATTTGCTCCAGTTTAGAAAGTTATTTACAGTAATGTATGGGATTGAGAAGTGTGCGTGTGTGCGCATGTGCGTGTGTGTGTGTGTGTGTGTGTGTGTGTGTGTATTTGCTAGTATTTTTAACTATAATTAGAAATGTATTTACAGTATTGTATAGTGTTGAGAATGCAGTGTGTTTGTATGTGTGTCTGTGCATGCATTTGCTAATATATGTTGCAGTTAATGTCTTCGTTTGAGTGATATATTAGTACCTGCAAACTAGTAACTGTGTATGACACTCAGCTGCTCTCTTTGCTGCCTCAGTCATCAGGGCAACGCCCCGCCCCTCCCAACAAGCCCCTCCCTCCTGACCCAGCCCCTTCAGAGAGCAAGACACACCGGAAGGTAGAGATGAGTTACTGCCACGCATGATTGCGTGTTTATGTGCTCCATCTAGCACAAAAAGATCTCATCTAGAGCCTCATGTCCGCTGCTCATAGCCTCTAACCTGACCACAATGCCAGTCATTGCACCTCATCTCCATTTAGTGTCTGTTCTCAGTGCTGAGTGCCTCGTGGTCTGGCTGTTTATGACACTGCATGTTTTTGTGTCCATGTCCAGTACGATCAGTGAGATAACCACTGAGGGGCAATGGGTGTTTGTACAGGCCTGAGTGCTTTAAACCAGGGTTTCTCAGTAGCACAACGACATTTTTAGAAGTTTCATTAGAGGGTCAAAAAAGGATTATGAACCCATGATGAGAAACCTTGCTTTAACTATATGAATGTTCTGGTTCTGGTCGAAATCGGTGTTTTAAATGTTTCTTTGAGCTATAAAGGGAGACAGAGGAAGGGACATAAGACACCACACTTCTTCACACAGCAACCACTGTTCTCACTGAGTGTGAGCTGTGATCTCACACTCAATGAGATCACTAACGGCATTTCCCAGGCCAGTGTTATTTGGAGTTACATTTTTAGTCTACAATATTAACTCAAAAACATGTCTGGGCCAGTCCATGTGAGCTGTCCTAAGGCATCCTGATTTGCTTTCTGCATATTATACAGTTTGGCTCAGTCAACAGTGTGTGAAAGCCTCAGCTTATGTCTTCATTAATTTGTGAACTTTAAAGGCATTACAAATTGGGCATAACTCCAAATTTTCCTGAAAGTATTGACCAAATTTGATATGGACAGTGTCCTGTGAAAGGTCCAAAATGTTTTCTGAAATCTACAATCTACTACATTTTCCAAAACAGTTTCCAAACCATTTAAAAATGTTTGACTATTATTTCTTACATATTGTCAACTTGCTCTGTCTCCTATTACAGGAGCATTACAGTTAGGGATGGGAATTGATTCCAGTGACTCTGCTCCTCAGTTCGATTCTTTATCGATTTCCTTAACGATTCCTGATTATTTTTCTGTGTGGGGATAAAAATGCTTAAACATATTTTCTGTGTTTGGTAAACGTCTGCGCAACCTGTTTGGTGAGTGCTAATTTTATTATAACATTGGACATTTATCCTCAGCTGTAAGAAAAACATGCAGAAATCGATAAAAGAATCAAACACCTCAGAGGCAAACAATTCCATTGAATCTGACAATTTGGAACTGGTTCTCAACTGGAACCGGTTCTTGATTCCTGTCCCTAATTATAGTACAGGCTCTGTGATGGTTTGGTTGGGAATATTGTGTTTAATCTTATGAGTGAATAAAGGGAATGTGTTAATTGTTCTTCTGCGATCTAGGAACAGTGCATGGCCTGTGGTAGATTCTGTGGTAGATTGTGTGGTAGATTCTGTGGTTGATTCTGTGGTTGATTCTGGGTGAATAAGTGTTGTGATGTGATGATGAAATGGTACTAGTGAGTAGAGGTTCTCAGTTTTATCCATCTTCTTCTCTGTTAAACTCCTGCGTCTTTGACTGGATCTCCAGCTGACAGTGACGCGCCCGGCTGCACCCAGCAAGCCCCTACCCCCTGACCCTGTTCTCTCACACAGACAGGTACCATCACCCTGTAGCGCTGCAGAGACACATCTAGCAGCTCTGTGTGCTACAGTCAGGCCATGTGCTTGTTGCTCTACTTTACTGGATATTCTAGTGTTCTCTGTTTAGACTGTTACTGTTCATGTTTTTTGTAAATTAGAAGAGAATGTTAAAGGGAAACAAAAATCCAATTTAAACAATTCTCCCCTTACCCCAAGTGTAGTCTATCAGCCAAAACGTGTTTGGTTTTTGAAGTTTGCTTCTTTAGATTTGTATCTGAAGCTACAAGGTCAATGTTACGACCAAGTAATAGAAGCTTATAGGCCACCAATTAGTGTTTGTTAACTGTAGCTTAATCAGATAGCTTAATCTTCAAAATCTTTGCTTAAATGCAAAGCTAGGGATGCAAACTTGGGCCACCAGGTCAACAACAATAGGGGTAAGAGAAAAGATTTGTAAATGTGATTCTTGGTTGGACCATCAATTTCATTCGTCGTTGGCTCTCATCCATGAACAGAATTCCAGCTTCTGACATTCAGCTTTCTCCCGTTTTAGACCCAGAACCCTCCTCCTCCTCCCAAACCTCCAGTTCCTAAGAAGCCTTTGCCTGCAGACCCCTCTGGTTACCCCCTTCCCCTTCGCCTGATGCCTGTCTCAGAGCCATCAGGGAACCATACAGCTGCTGTTCCCGCCCCCAGCTTCACCCCCTCTGCTGCTGCTGTTCCTACAAGGTTAGCATATTGTCTTAACACAATATGTGTATGTATTATGCCATGGCTATTTACATTGTAAACATATTTTAGATCTATTTATTATTCATGGTTACATGCTGTTACCAGGCCAGAAAGTCTTAAAGATAAAAAATTGTAAACACAGCATATGTGTATACAAATGTTACAGAAAATACTGACTGAATTTTCATCCTTCATCTAGACGTGCACCTTTGCCCCCAGTTAGGGGCCCACAGCACCCCAGGAAATACCACAACTCTACCCCAATGTAACCAGTGAGGACATGCTGTTCTGCTGTTGACTCAGTGTGGACCTGCTTTTTGCCAACAGCACGCTGCAGATTCGCACAATTCTAATTGCACTGACCATGAGAGAGGACTCGACAGCTTAGCTGGACTTAAAATGGACATGACTTCTTCCATTTCTGGTTAGCAGAACTAATCAGTCGAGTCATGCTGAAACACACTGGACCTTCAGTGGCATTATGGGCTGCATCTGGGAACCACAATACCATACTTGTGGACACATTTATTCATGGAAAAATGACCAGAAAGTTATAGAAAGTTATTAAATACATGATAAACCAGTCAATGCCTTAAAGGTGAAAAAAGGAGATCAGTGCTCAGCCTTTGTCTGGAAACAGGTATGGATGTCTGAGTCACGGTGGCCAAAAAGCATGCTTAGGAGGCCCGAAGTGTCTGTTGTGGCTACACAGGATGACTGATGTCTACAGGATGCTCTGGACAACAGTTTTCCTCTTATTGAGAGAAGGGCTGAGAAATCTAAACTTCCACTCACTAACTAATAGTTCTACAGTATATCACCAAAAGTACTGGGACACCTCTTAATTATTAAATTAATCATTTCCAGTGAAGGGCAATCTTAATCCTTCAGCATAACAAGAAATTTAGGACAGCACCGTGCTTCCATCTTTGTGGACTAAGTTTGGGGAAGAACCTTTTCTATTCTAGCATGACTGCCCCACTGCACAAAGCAAGCTCCATAAAGACTGGATGAAGTCAATGTGGAAGAACTTGCCTGGCCAACACAGAGCCTTGTCCTCAACCCCATCCAGCACCTTTGTTATGAACTGGAATGGAGATTGTGAGCTAGACCTTATCGTCCAACATCAGTGCCTGACCTCATAACTGCTCGACAGAATGAATGGGCCCAAATTCCCACAAAATCTTGTGGAAGCTGTTATAGCTGCAAAGAGGGGACCAACTCCATATTAAAGTCAATGTATTTGAATGCATTGTCCTAGTTGTTGTAAAGGTCAGAGGTCCTAATACTTTTGTTCATATAGTGTATATCAGTTTATTGGCCTAACTTAATCACTAATGATCCAGTAGGTTTTGAGTCATGTTTGGAATTATGACCAGTCTACTGCTTCATGCTCTTGAGCAAGCTGTCAAGGTCAAGGTTTCCCAGGAAAGTTGCCACAGCGATGGGCTGATCATTTTTAGATGCGAGTTCAGAAAGGAACATGAACTGTTAGCTTGAACTTTTTCCACTGTCACTGTAGAGATCAGGCTGCAAGTTCAGTTCTCTACTGTGCACTTGTTGCGCTCATCTCAGTGAACAAATCTACCATTTGTGACAATAGAACGATGAGTTGATTGTCTGGACTATTTGCCTTTTGTAAATACCAAGGGAAGAAGTAAGAGATTGGTCTGTGTCATGCAGTATGCAGTATTTTTACGCAATAAACATGGAACCTATTTTTAAAGTTGGACTATGATGTATTTTTTGACATTGTGAATGAGTATTGAGATAAAGTACTACCAGCAAATTAAAGCAGAACTGGTTGACTGGTACTTCAGCAATATACATGGGAAACCATCCATTACAAGTACTAAATGTGGGAGTCGCTGGTTTGTGCGTGTCCATGTGAATAAATGCCCACCTCTCTTCAGTAGGCACAATTCTTAGTAATAATGGGAGATCTGGATCTTCTTACTGACTCAAATATACTGAAGACTTGAATACACAAAGACTCATGATATAATTTTTGTGATCAAATCAATTGCTCTTACACTGTGTGGCTTGTGACAAGTGAGCAGAAGAAAGAAGCTTTTGTAAATGAGCCTGTTGCCAAGGTGGCACAAATCCGATGAACGAAATGAGTGGCACACATGCACGGCTCAGGGGAAAATGACTAATTACTCATGAGTCATACACAAGAAAAGTTCAAAACAAATGAAGGACACATTACTTCCTCACTGGATGTTAGAAAAGTTTTAAAAATGTCCCACAGTAAATTCAGTGAGCAGTGCTCATCTGCAACAATCACAGCATAGCTGAGATCTGTATATGTACAGGCAAGCCTGCAGCTGAAGTCTGGTATATTAGCTAAATAACGGATGAGGGTATACGAAAGGCATCTATGTCATGGTCGGTGGCCGCTAGTGGCCACTGTTTGTTTTTTCCCTGTTTTCTGTCTTTATTTTGAAGTCCTGAGTTTTGTCACGTGCCCTTTTGTTTTCACCTGTCCTGTGTTTCTGGTCTGATTATGTTCTGTATTTATAGTGTGTGTCTGCTACCCTT
>JBBPDC010045854.1:0-11603 GCA_037974485.1 Hemigrammopetersius urotaenia
TGGGATGCTTTGCGTTCCCAAATAGTCATCTCTGTCCCGACAATCTCCTCCGTGGTAGCAGGAACCCTTATATACGGCAATTAAACATTAAAACACCTGCGGCTTATAGTCGGGTGCGGCTTATATATGGAATAATCTGTATTTTCCCCTAAATTTAGCTGGTGCGGCTTATATTCAGGTGCACCTTACAGTCCGGAAATTACAGTACCTAATGTGCAATGTCACGTGATCTCAACCGCGATTAAGAGGTAGACCAAAATCTCTATCGGTTGACAAATTTCTACCGGTATATTGCCCACCCCTATGTGAAGGTTTACAAAATCTATCCGGACATTTTTTGAAAGCATTATTTTTTGTTTTCTGTTTAAGACAAGACTCACTGAGTGTCGGCTTTGTATCGTATCAGCAGATATGATCCAAATTTACAATGTTGTTATCGGTATTGTGCCATGCCTAACCCAGATACCGGAAAATCTCCACTCTATCCACGGTCATCCCGCCAATGTTCCTCACCTGCCTCGTGCTGAAGTCCACTATCAGCTCTGTAGTCTTGATGACGTTTAGAAAGAGGGTACAGCAGGGGCCTTAAACCCCAGCCCAGTGCAGCTCCAGTGCAGCTCCAGTGCAGGGTTTAGATACACAGCACCCCCTAGAGAAAGTAGGGAGACTTTTCAGATTCAAAATGCAGACAGACCTGTCATTAGCGTTATTATTGTTACAAATAAGGGAAAGGCAATCTCCCTTCCATTTCATCCTAAAGACATTGAACAGGTTCTCCCACACCGGATTCATTCAAGGTCTTTATAGACCTCGCTTTGTGCACAGGGGCACAGTCATGATGGAGTTAAAACGGGCCTTCCCCAAACTGTGTCCACAAAGTTGGAAGCGTGGCCCTAATGCTGATGCATTAAGACAGCCCTTCATAGAGATTCATTTGACAACTGTAAAATATAGACTCATCATGTGCTCTGCAGCCCAACCTCACCCACATACTGCTCCGCAAGAAAACACTGAGAACCCCTGATGTACTGAATAGATTAATGAACAACATGCAGTTAAGCCCACACATACTGTTTTCTTGTCGTTCTTTGTGATTCACTTAACCCAGTATGCCCCATTATATATTCCTTCTATCAATCTGCTCAGTGGTTTCCAACAGCCGTGAGAGAGAGAGTGCATTCTCTATGTGCTTCTTAAAGCAGAAGCAATAACAAGATATTTTCCTGGTATATCCCTCCAGACCACCACTGAAGTTAGATAGAGCCTGGAATAGCACACACCTGGGAGGAAATAGGTTCCAGGATGTTTGCACCAGTAAACAGAGCGAGACTGATGTAATGACTCTGGGGTGTGTTTAGATAATATTGTTATTTGTACGGGTTTGATGTGTAATTTGCCACGAATGTATGCCTTGAGGACAGTTTACTCATCCTCACTGTTGATGTGCCGTGTGATGCTGTATAGGCAGTATTGTCAAATATGAACAATGTATAGCCCATGGACAGTGTCCAGATGAAAACGAAACTATAGTGTTTGCCCTCCTATATTGGTTTTAGCCAATTCTGAACATAGGCAGACCAGTGGAGGAAGTGTAAGAAACAGTTGTGGACTTCTTAAGCACTGATGTACGTCACTCTGGATAAAAGCGTCAGCTAAATGCCGTAAATGTAAATGTAAGTGTAGCACCTGTTTAACTCCAGACCCCCTGGAGGTGTGTGAATCAGATCCCACTTATGCTGAGATCTGAGGAATGTGCAAGAATGTTTAGGTTAAGTGTCAAACTGACAACTACTTCAGAGCCCAGACCCAAGGTTTCCCTGTAGAACATTGTCCAGAGTGTCAAAGTCCCTACACCAGGCTGTTGACATCCCATAGTGCATCCTGGGGCTGATAATTACCAGGTAAATGAAACAATGTCAAACAAAATGAGACAGTTACAGTTCTGGCATTAGGCAGACGTTTTTATCCAGAGTGACGTACTTCATCGCTTGAATTAGTCAACATTTACATTCACAGCATTTATCAGACGCTTTTATCAAAAGCGACTTCCATTCCCTACCTACAGGGGGCAGTCTCTCCCAGGAGCAACTTGGGGTTAAGGGTCTTGCTCAGGGACCCAGTGGTGGTGCTGAAGGTAGGATTCGAACCCATGGCCTCTTGGTCTGGAGGCAAGTATCCTACCCACTGAGCTACCGCCACCCTGTTGTATCTGTTGCATCTGTTGTATATACCTGCAAAGCTAGACTCAGATCAACATCTGCTTTTATTCAAGTTACTTAGTTACCAACTATGTTGCACATGTTAGCAGACCCTGTCAAAAAGGAAAAAACAGGCAATCTCTCCCAGTACAATTCCAGTGCTTGCATGGCTATCATGGGCATTTTCTACTATGTACAAGGCTTAGCATGAGCACTCTGAGCTCTGTGGAGGAATCTCAGAAGGGAGGGGGGTCTGTAGCAGCTGAGCTGGGATGCACTGAGTAAAAGACTAGCAAACAGTAAGTGTGCAAAAGAGCAAACACCGGCTTTAGACTGCTGTATTTTATATTTGTTATTTGTTCGAAGGGTTAAAAACTTTGAGGACTCACAAATCAATTAGTCTTGGGACCTCACCGCTGCTGAAACAAAGCATCTCACAAGCAGAAGAGTCTCCGAATCCCGGCTGCAGATCGCTGTAATTTACATACAGAACATGGTCATGAAGGCCGTTTCGGTCAGTTCTGATGGAACAGTGGTGCAAAACTGCAAAGAGAAAACCGAGGCCACTGTTTCATATTCCACAACATTCAAAACATGCAAGATTTAACAAAAAGAAATCGTTTCATTGATTTTCCTGTTCTCTTTTGTTCCATTCTTTCCTCTCCAGTTAACTAGGAAAATGTGTTGGAACATCTACCTTCACCTCTTTCAGTCACCTTTCCCACCTGTTCCTACTTAAAGCCGTTTGATTCCTGACCGTCTCTCCATTTGTCTTTAAGATTAATCATTGCATGTTTTTTTTAAACGTAGGATATTTATTCTTTCAAAGTGCATCTTCAAGTCCAAAATGCTTCTTGGTAAACTGATGGACAATAATACTTGATATTCATTATAACTAAATAAATAAATACATGGTTGCCGCATATTAACTGGTTATATGTAAAACCTGCAGGTTGTAAAGTCTTCCTCAAGACATTGTAATAAGCCACTTTCTGCAGAAAGGAGTACTGCAACTGTATTTAATAACCATTCGTTGTTGTGCCTTGTGAGCCTCCTAAAAACACTCCTGACAATTTCTAACCTTTCATATGTTTTCCGTGGCTCATTTGTTCGCTCACTGCAGTCTGAGGAAAAAGAAGCATGGCAGGGTTTTCAAGGCCTGTGCTCATTTTCCCCCCTCCACTCATATCAAAGCTCCACATACACATCGCTTTCCCTCTGAACATGGAAACAACCCAGAAGGAAACTGATCAAAACAAATAGGAGAGTTTTCTTGTACTTTTATTTTTATTTCCATCTTGTTTCTCTTTCTTTTCCCCCTGATGTGCCTCTTTGGAAGTCCTTCGGAGAGAATGTTGGGGGACTGCAAGTCTCCTCTGTGAAAATGCTTTGAAGACTATTTCAGGGGGGACCTGAGAAACACAGATCAGTGAAATATAGCATTCCCTCACATGGCTGTTCCCGAGTCGTCATCCCTGAGAACATGCACAGGGACAGTGTGAACAAATTTTCACTTCCGAGCACAAGTTTCCTTCTTCTCTACTCGTTAACTTTTACTTGCCTCTCACCAACCACCACACTGTAAAAACTATAAAAACTTCTAATACTGGGAGAATCTGAGGCAAGTCATCTCAATCACATGATGTTTTCCATAACAAATAAAAAGAAAGGAGAGGAGTGCTACTATCACTGCAATATTACCTTCTGAAACCCAGAAAGAGCATCTGTCAACATGACAGTATGGGAAAGTGCAATTTAAGACAGCTGTCTTAATAGATGTGCATTTCTGGCAGCTGCAAACTTCAGTTCACTTTTGGTACAAAGGTTTTGAAGTCATAGAGGCGAGGGATAAATATTCAAAGACTTCTTGCCAGAAACTTTTGACATTTCAAACAGTAAAATGAGGAAACTGTAAGTTCATATCTCTCTCACACAGGCACAGATAAATATATATACACTGATAGCCAACATATTAAAACCACCGTCATCAGGCAATGAATGAGCAGTCAGTTCTTGAAGTTAATGTTGGAAGCAGGAAAAATGGGCGAGCTTATAGATCTGAGGAACTTTGCCATGGGCCAAACTCTAATGGCTCTTGTGGGATGTTCCCAGTATGCAGAGGTTAGTACTAGAGGTCGACCGATACAGGTTTTTCTAAAGCCGATGACAGTATGTAGAAGTCAGCTGCCGATATTTTTTTGGCCAATAATTACACATTTCCCCTGTTTGTGTAGTAAAATATCACACTAATAATAACAAAGGATACTGTTACACCCTTGCTGTCTCAATCGCGTAGTCCATCACCCGAGTATTAGGGGTGACTTAACTCGAGACCGGGGTAAGTATGTATGTTGCGTGTGAGTGAGTGGTGAGGGAGGATCTGGCAACCCGAGGGCTGTCAGATCTTCCAGCACGAGTCCGCCTGTGAGTCCTAAAGGGAATAATGAACCTTAAGTGTCTGCGTCGTGTGATTGGTTGGAATGCGTGGTTTTAGTGTTTAAATCCCAGCCGACCCGGAGAATCCTTGTGTGGACACCGTGGCTGTGAAACTGTGCGGGCAGACAAGACGTGAGACCGCGAGAATCTGAGAATTCAAAGCTGGAAGCCGCATCCTCGACTCTGCAGTGCAGTGAGTGAAATCAGCATTAAGGAAAGAGACTTACTGAGGTTGTGTTTTACAGACTGAGGCTGATTAAGCACGCAGAGAGGAGAAGGACCCGTGTCTGCCTTCTCTTGCTCTGGAGGTCTCATGCAAGCCGTCCCACACCGGAGACGGTGCAACCAGGACACTGCAAGCAGAGACATTTCGTGAACCGAAGGAGTCCTGGGTTTTGCTTGGACTGTGTTTATCTTACTGAAAACCCTACGAGCAGAGACATTGCAGGAACTGCTGGAATTTTTGTTTTGAGGATTCTTTGTTTTGAACTTTATTAAACTCTGCTGAAGCATTCAACCCGTTCACGTCTGTGCATCCTTTACCACCCCAGGCGTAACAGATACACAAAATGTAATAAACTCAATATTTATTTAACACTGACTAAACATAAATGTGACATAAATAACAAACAAATAACAAATTAAACTGTAAAGGTCTAAATAAATATATAATGTTAATAATTAGTAAACAAAAAGTTTGTTACAAACTATTCCTGAGGGAAAACAAACTTGTAAACAATACAAAATGGAGAGTGCAAATAATTTATAGTTTTAATAAAGATTGATCTCTTAATCCAGTACCTGAGTCCAATTTCAGTGGGAGTTTTACAACTGTCATGGCTGAGGGGGTTAGCCGTGAGCTACCTTGGGGCACGGCCCAATACGCAGACCAGGGATTCATGCTGCATAAACTTTATTTACAAACTGGAAAAAAACACAGAAACCAAAACCAGGCACGAGGGCCGTCAGGAACAAGAATCAGATACAGGATACAGACTAGGGAAAAAGGAGGTGTAAAGAGGCAATAATGAGGTGATGGACAGATAGTGAGGACTAAAACAAACAGGACTTAAATACAAACAGAAATCAGTGGGCAAAACACAAACAGGTGACAACCAAAAACATGTGACACATGAACAGAACAGGCAATCAAAATAAAAGTCCCCAAAAACAAGAACAAAAACAGAACCAAAAAACAGAAAAGACCAGACCGTTACAACAATGCTAACAAATCTGTCTTTAAGATGCGCCAGGTCACGCTACTTGGGTAAAGAATTACTCGACGAAAGACTATAAAGGACATAAAAAATAAAAGACCACAATAACAAAAGAAACAGTGACAGAAAAAATGGCCAGGCATGGACTTGGGAGAAAATTCCGGCGCTGACAGCAGGAGCACAGTTGAGATACACTTGAAAATTGAAGCATGCTGTGCCATCGCAGTACAGTTTAGGTACAGCATGGTTCCTCCATGCCTATGTGAAAATCTCCACAGGCATTGCCGTTTATATTCCACCTCAGGGATGCTGAGTTATGTTAAATACAGTCAGCACCAGGGCCAAATGCACAATACCAAACACACCTGCCCCTCTAGGGGTGAAATGACCTAAAACCATTGCAACACTCTCATCCATTGAGAAACTGCACCATGCTGCCACCTTTTGCATGTCTAGATGCAAACCAAGGCTGAAGAAGGAAGCTCTGGTTCAGTGGAAGGTTTTGTAGTATATGGCCACTTTATGTTGCAGTGGCGGGGCTGCCGGGGGTAAAATACCAAGTGGCCCCGTAAGTAAATAGAACAGTTTGCGCCACCCAGTGATAAAATAATGGGCACTGGGTCCCAATAGAATGATACGTTAAAAAAATGTACTCTACCCCACTGTAGGTTCTGTTAAAGAAATTCTCCCAAAAAGGGTCTTTTAATTTACACTAATAAAAGGAAGCTCACCACGAGACGTGATAAAGTAAAGGGAACGAAAAGTCACAACAGTTAGATCAAGTCTAACAGAGGAGTTGTTCAAAAACACACAGTTTTATATCTGGATACTAAGGCAGTGATTACGTAACATCCTTGTTTATGGTTAATTGTCAAAGAAAAGCTACAAACAGTTTAATGTCAAACAGTAGGCTAATGTAGAAGGGGAGGATTCCGCCTGTGTCCGTTCCCAGACGCTTCGAGCCGGGTCATCTCGTCCTTCTCACGTCTGGAGTTTCCTGTAAACAGAGATGGCAGAAATCCTCCCAGAACCCCCTGGGCATTCACAAAAGTGTTCTATTCTATTTCTCCCAAGGAAGTGCTCAGTTAATTATTACAATGGTTACATGTGTGCTCGAACTCGCTACATATGTGACTTCATTAATGGAAAGTGTTTGAATATGCATGAATAACATTTGAATATATATGAGAAACTGTAATAGGAATAATATTTCTTCGACAGTTCGGTTCAGGAAGGAGCAGCAAGACAAAATTAAACTTCCTGTAATTCAACTGAAAAGTTAAAATCAATTATAAAATGATCGTTCCGTGCTAAAAGCAAATAAAATACGGTGCCGGGAACGGCTGGTGAGAGGCCGCTCTCTCCTCTGCTCACTACTCATCCGCCAGCTCCTCCACTGCTCACCAGCCAGGAACAGAGGACTCATCTGGTCCACATCGACACACGAGAAACTGGGAGAGATGCGTCACAGGGCAGCAGCCAATCAGCGGCAAGGAGAAATAAATAACGTTCTCGTCAAAATTCTCGAACAATCTCGAACTTTTTAACCCTTCAATGATCATAATGACTGAATTACCAAGCATTTTTCCCTAAGCAGCACTTGTGTGATGGTTTGAAAATAAAGCTATCCCTCTTCCTTCTGCATTCATCAGTGAACAACAACAACAACAACAACAAAAAAAGAGGAGGAGGAAGAATACTCAGTACTACTACTCATAATAATAATAATAATAATAATAATAATAATAATAATAATAATGCACCAGTTACATGACATCAATCAGGCACCGGAAGTGACTCGCGTCTCTGGGTATATAAACAGGAAGTGTGTGGTACACGGCACGGCTGGCCCTGAGCCCTCATCTCTCTGCACTGTAAGTACTCTGGTGTGTGTGTGTTCTCTCTCTCTCTCACACACACACACACACACACACACAGGTTCCTGGTGGAAATCTGGAGCTCTCAGAGTTCTTTCGTGCGTGTCCACAACTGGGCTCTTCCTCTACGCAACATTGGGCAAACTATTCAGTTTATTTGTGTCTACTCTGTGACAGAATGACTGAGTCCACAGTGAGCCCAGCGGACACGGGGGAACACTTCACCTTCTGCAGGAGGTAGTGTGTTTCGCATGCAACTTATTCCTCTGCAGAAGGCACAACACGACCTGGCTGCCATGCCGCCGTCATCCCGGGAGGCAGTCCAGACCCCTTCACCACCCAATGTTCTTTACCTGACAAGTGGAAGGAGATGGATGGGGAGTGCGATGTATTCCTCACTAACCACGCCCACCGGACACTACGAGACTGGTCACGCTGTTCAGATTGTGGTGGCCTTCCAACACCTCATCAATGATGTACTTTGTGAAGTGCTGGGGTAGATGTTGTTTTGCATACCTGGGTGACATCCTTCTCTACTCCAAGACCTTAGAGGAGCATACTCAGCATGTCAGGGCAGTCCTCAAGAGGTTGCTGGCCCACCAGTTGTTCTGTAAGTCGGAGGAATGCGCATTCCACCAGCGCACCACCACATTTCTTGGTTTCGTCACTGGCCTGCCAGACTCCAATGGGAAAGACACCACCCTCACCACTGTCAATCTCTTCCCCAAAGCCGTGCACCTGGTGGCTCTTTCCGGACTCCCCATGGCCAAAACCACTGCTGAATTGGTCATAGAGCACGTAGTCCATTTTCAGTGGGTTCCCCAAGGACATCATCTCGGACAGAGGGCCCCAGTTCTGGAAGGCCTTTCTGCCCTCTGATCATGTCACTATTAGCCTCTCCTCAGGATATTACCCACAGACTAATGGTCAGACAGAGCAGACCAACAGCTGGAGCGCTTCCTGAGATGTTTTGTGACAGATCGTCAGCGCTCTTGGGCCCGCTACCTCATTTGGGCAAAACTCTCCCACAATCTCCTCACCTACTCGGCCACCAGACTCAGCCCATTTCAGGTGTGCAATGGTTGCCAGCCTCCGGTGTTCGAACACCAAGAGCCGGAGGTTTATAGACCGTCGGCCCAACAGTTGGTCCGCAGGTGCTGACGGCTCTGGACACAAGCCCGCACAGCCATCCAGCAGGTCAACGCGTGCTACACTCAACAGCATCGCCGTCGGCACCCTGCGGGATGATTGTTCCTAAACAGGATTCACCTTTCCACCCACAACATCCACTTCTCCAGTCGCTTCATCCTGGATCCTGCCCTCATCCAGGACTACCGTTATTAGGTGTCCTCTCTGTCGGGTCCATCTGGTGACGGTCCTGGGGATGGGGCTACTGACAGGCACCGGAAGTGACTCGTGTCTCTGGGTATATAAACAGGAAGTAAATAGCACATGGCACTTAACCTAAGCCCTCATCTCTCGGTACTGTAAGTGCTCTGGTTCCTCAGAACCGTTTATGTACCCCCTGGGTGTGTGTGAGAATGTTGGTTCCTAGTGGGAATCTTTACTCCTTGATGGAGCGTTCTCAAAGTAAAAAGCATGGTTTACCATCTCTTTAGTGTGTCCACGACTGGGTTCTTCCGCTACGCAACATTGGGCAAACTATTCAGTTCATTTGTGTCTACTCCATGACAAATAACAGACATTTTAAAACACCCAATACATTTCAGTACAGGGCAAGAGAGAAGCCCCTTTTAGAGCAGTGGTGCCTTGGCGTAGAAAGTTGTACATTTTCTGTACAAGAGCTTCTTACCACAGGTCATTCAAAGTCTTTAATCAAAACATTATCTATGACTGTTTACTCATACATAGACACATACACAGCATCCACACACCCAGTCAATGTGTACAGTGTATCCTGTATTTATTTATATATATTTGTTGTATTTTTGTCTTTCTTATCTACCTCAGTTTGATATTGCACAGGACTGTATTGCACAAAAACTGGCATTTTGGGGCCTTTCATCATTCATTCCACCACTGGGGGGCCAAGACTGAAA
The DNA here is from genome assembly GCA_037974485.1 of Hemigrammopetersius urotaenia. Lineage (NCBI taxonomy): Eukaryota > Metazoa > Chordata > Actinopteri > Characiformes > Alestidae > Hemigrammopetersius > Hemigrammopetersius urotaenia. The sequence goes on from JBBPDC010045854.1 coordinate 9,789, forward strand.
AGAGTCTTGATTGTGGTGGGAACCAAAACACGGTTCCAATTTAGAACCGGTTCTAATTTTGTGAAGCACTGGAATCGTTTATCTCCAGGCGTAATTTTCCAGCTTTGCCCGCGATGATATCACACTCCGCGAATTGAATTATCATGGAGCGGAGAAAGCGTTCCGCAGTGTACATTTTACAAAACGACCGACAGTTGCGTTCTTTGTAACTTGTGCAGTGCCGTCTTTTAGCAACATGTTAAACATTTCGGCTCTCAGCACAGCATTCAAATTCAAGAAAGCCATGAGTTTGAGTCTCAGCGCTCCAGTGCAAGCACCGTGGTTCAACAGACGATGGTAACTTTAACTACAATGCCTTAAATCTACAGGTAATTATTAAACTTACTAAACTTAAAGGCTGCCTCTAACGGCAGCCACCCACAGCCGTCACACAGTGCTTGATGTCCTGAGAGGATGAGATGTAACACACTTCTTGATTAGTGCTGATAAATAAGGAGCTGCTTTGTTTCAAAGACCCAAAATAAAAGAAATGTGTTTTCTTTTGTTCTTTATGGGCATTTGCATGTTATGTCACTTTAAAAATCCCAGTAGCTGTTATTATCATTATTACAATTTTTAATTACAGTATGGCTGCGTCCGAAATTGCATATTTCCCTACTATATAGTATGTGAAAACAGTATGCGAGGCGAGTAGTATGTCCGAATTCATAGTATTCAAAAAACAGTAGGCGAGAAGTTCCCGGATGACCTACTGCTTCTGGCCGAATTCTGTAGTAGGCATTCGATGGGCACTGCACTATCCCATAAGGCAGCAGGAGAGGCGGCGTCATATTCGAAAATTGCCAGAAAACGGAGACGCGGCTCTTTTCGAGTGTAAGTACCTTAAAGAAAAGGTTAAATTACACGTTCATTGTGGTTCAATTACACTTGTGAGTAAATGCCCTCTGTAAAGGTAAAAAATAACGCGCAGTTGTGACGACACACGACACGTGACAACATCAACACAGCGGATGCAGTGCGTCCGAATTCCATCCATACTGCCCTCATTCATACTGTATAGAACGTACTTTTTTAACGATAGAGCAGTACCTTCTAATTCAAATGTAGTACCTACTCAAGTAGTGTGTGATTTCGATTGTCGGGGCGGTGGAGAATCACCAAACAGATAAAGTCTTCTTCGCTCAAACAAAGGATTTATTCCATTTACAATTCCTTTTATCCAAAGCGACTTCCAATCCCTAACTACAGGGAACAGTCTCCCTGGAGCAACTTGGGGTTAAGGGTCTTGCTCAGGAACCCATTGGTGGTGTGCTGAAGGTAGGATTTGAACCCATGACCCATGACCTCTTGGTCTAGAGGCAAGTATCCTACCCACATCCTACCCCCCCCCCCATTCCCCAGTACAATACGGCTCTAGAAACCTTGTACCTCAAAACCCTATTTGCTTTAATACTGGTAGCGACCCAGACGCAAAGGAAAGATATATAGAAAACCCCTACCTATTTCAGGCTGGACCTCCTGCCCATACAAATGTTGCCTTGAAATAAGCCTTTTCTAGACCGGACCCATCTATCCCAGAGTCCTTGTGTTGCCCTCGAGTTTTCTGGACTCAAACCAGTGGACTTCCAACCAGCGCAACCACACCACAGCTTTAGATTGAGCGAAAGATTCTCTCACCTGGGATGGGAGCGAGTAAGTCTAACCCCTCTCAGTCCTCCAGCACCTGGCTTGGCCCGCGGCGGATCCTCCTCTCCGTCCCTTAAGTCTTTTCTCGGGGGTTGAGAGTTCTCGGGTGGCCTTCCCAGGATCAGCAGT
>JBBPDC010045864.1:0-11603 GCA_037974485.1 Hemigrammopetersius urotaenia
GTAAATCCAATGTGTACTCGCAGCTTTATTAACAGCATTTTCATAACAACGAGCCGACAACATAACACGGTAACATCCACAGGGTTTTTTTTCTGTGCAGCCTGACCGGGTGTTGGGGACCACTGAAGTAACAGACTTTAACAGACAAACACTTTATTAAAGCCTACAGCTTGTCTTACATGGTTGATTAGCCTTTGTTCACTCAAAACTTGGACCAATGAACTGACATAAACCTAACAGAAGCCTGATGGTAAGGGAAAAGGAACAATTCAGTCAAAATACGTTTCTTTAAAAAACGCATTCAGTTGTATAGTGCCATCTTCATGAAAGGAGTAAAAACAGCAGATAGTCTTAACTGAATACAACAATGAATATATTTTTCAGAAGAATATTAGAGTAAGAATAATCTGATTCTGATTTATTAATATAGTAAATAAAATATTAGATTCACTTTATAATACACATCACAAGTAGTGTACAGGTATGAGATTGTACATAACCTCTGTTTCGGCTTCTTCTGCACGGCTCCGCTGGATGGGGGTGGAGTTACAAGGGTTTGGCGACAGCTGTAGTGTCCAATGGAAGTAAGAGATTTAATCCCAAGCTATTTTCAACACTTTTATTTGGTTAATAATTTCTAAATTTTACAGACCCACGTGGAGACTGACCAATAGTATCGATTTATGAAAAAAAATAACAAAGACCAAAAGTGTTACGAGTTACGAGGTTTCCGCCCGACAGCGACGATAAGCATTTTTAACAAAAAACATGTGTACAAAGATGTATAATGATCAGTACTTGTTTATTTGGTCTTCATTTAAGGTTTTGCTTCAAATGAAGATAATTTTGAGTTACAAATAGAGCAATGAAAAAATATTGAATTGACCTCTGTTTCTTTTTGGCTGCTTTAATTCTGTACTGAGTAATTGACTTCTTTGAGTGAATTAAACACACTGTGTATGGCATCTTGATTTTAATGCAGGTCATAGTAAGCGTTGGAAAAAAAAAACAACCCATGTTTTTTCAGATCACAGAGGCAACTGTGACAACAAGCTCTGAGGGACAAATTAGTTGTCAAGCTGAAGTTGTGTGTTAGCTGTTGTTGATGTGTGTGTGTGTGTGTGTGTGTGTGTGTGTGTGTGTAGGGTCCTACATCAAATCCAGTTTCATAGAACTCCTGACAGAACTCCAGAGTTGAGTGCGTCCCACACAGTTCTGTATTCACAACACAGGACAGTTCAGTTTGTTCGCTTTGTTAATGCTCAGAGAGAGACACTGACAGAGTGAGGAGGAGAGAACAACAGAGTCTATGAGAATAATAGGTCAGCTCTCTGGGGCTTACTGCAGAATTACTCTGGATATGAGTTTATACTAATGCAGGTCATTGCCACTTGCTCTTCTTTGATCAAAGAAAAGTTGATAAATGTGAATAATAATGACAGGCTTTTGAAAAGTAATCTCATTGGAAATGTACCATTATGATACAATGTGGCTTGAGATCATCTTCATTTGAAGTAAAGCTTCAATTACCATGATTGATATGTTTCATGTCAAGTTCAGAATCGCTGATGGGTTTGAAATGAGCCCAAGACCATTTCTGGGGAAGAATCAAACACTTTAGAGTGAATGATAAATGTCTGCTTGAACTGGCAAATGCGTGTACTTTCATGATTTTCTTTGGTGTTATGCTTCAGTACATTCTTCAGAGACCTGCATTTGGTAAAAAATTTGACTCTTAAAAATGAAGATAAGATAAATCTTTATTAGAAATGTCCATTGTTACGGCAGAAAGTGGACAGTACAAACGTAAGAGCAAAAACAATAGAATAGAACTATACACAACTGTATAGTATATTAAAAAATAGCACGCTATACATATAATGCAGAAAGTATATGTATCTCTGTACACATTGGATTGCAGAAGGTATAGACAAGTAACAGAAAAAGTAAATAACAGTAACAATGAGCCAGACAAACTGCACATTTCTCACAGTATTATTTCACCCCTAAACTGCATTTTAGAAAACCCCAAATAACCTTACATTATGTGGAGATTATTTAACTCCTTTAAATGGCCAGAAGCTGCCAATGGATCCTGGAGGCCAATGGGTTTCATTTTTCCTCCCTATAATTAAAGAATAACTCAGCCAGTTGTCATCGCATTACATATGGTAACCATATAATAACATAATAAACCTATGAATGTAACAGACCATCAAAGTTAAACTTTAAAAAGGCAGGCATTTATAATGGATATTGGTTTCATATTACTGTATGATCATTAGCTACTCATATGGTATTTGCAATAAGTTGGTGTTGTTCACAATTCTGTTTCTGTTCAGTTTAAATATTAAATGTGGCCAAAACAGTATGCAGATCTTAGGGCCACTTATGGATCAAGCAGACTTACAGACATCAATTAGAAAGTAATCAACTCAAACCAAAGTCTAGTTACTAATAGATCACTTATAAATGTTCACTAATAGAACTGATCAAATCAATGCTGAAAATGAAAATGAGTTAAAACACTCACTTTATCAAACTACACCCCACTGCAGCTGTTTTATAAATGAAGAACAAACAAGTAAGGCTGGCAGCAGTGTGAAGGTTGTTGTGTGACAATGATAAACACCAGACATTTTGATTTCTTCAGCTTTTGTGAAGACACAGTTACAGGTAGGAGATCCAGTTTTGAAGTATGACAGAAGAAATGGATCGATCAGGGACTAAAAGAGAAATCAGTTTGAGTAAGGTGTAAGGTGCAGAAACATTAGTTTCTTTCTTTTTCTTTTTACTTTTGTCATATTGTTTCTTCTTGTTTTATAAATCATAAAGAATGTTTTATATTTGATCATATTTTTATATAAATGAGTTTAACTTGGTGTTTGTTTGCTGCTAAACTTCTTTATACTTGTCAGGATTATTGATTTTGGACCAGTTTAACCCTGTGTTTCTAAGGTAGCTCTTTATGCTTGGTCCAGCCAAGTGAGGTGCAATTGTATATGTGAGAAGTTATCAGCAACTAAGAAACAAAGCACTTACACTTCAGCTTTACACATTACACATTAGCCATCACTGCTGAACAAAGATCAGTACATTAACCCTCAACACTTGTGCCCTGAGATAAGACAATGGTTGACACACTCACTCAATTTAGACAAAATACACAATATTAGGTTTTTGTAACTGTCACACCGGTTGCAGGCACACACACACCAGGGGTAGTCAAAGTGTTGCATATTGTTTCTTTTATTTTCAAAACCAAGCAAAACAAAACTTACTCGAGGATAACAACTCAAAGCCAAAACAGAAAAAAAAGTCTCTAGTGGCCTCCTATCATTTCAGTCCCCAGCCATGATAGTAACATTTTAGTGCATTTTTATTTTGTTAAATTTACTGTTAATATTCCTGCAGCATTTGTAAATAATTGTAATGCATTCCACATTCTGTACAGTCCATTCTGCCTCCTTTATTATGGTTGGAGCCTTTGTTATACATCACCCACATCTCTGTCAAATCACAATGAGGTACACATTAGTGTGCCAAGTGTGCCATACCCCCAGCCATCCCGGGCTTCTCCCCTCCCGTCGATGTAATTTTGTTTCTCCAGTGTCTTTAATGAACACCTGTGTCTCGTCTTGCTTACCTATTAAGCCCATCATCTCTTCACTGTCTGGTCTGTATTCTGTGTGTCTGTGTCTGTTTTATTCAACCATAAGATTGTCCTTATCTTGCTCAAGCTCAAAAGGAATCCAGCCTTCGTCTGGTCTGTACCACATATCTGTATATAAAAAAGGTATCTGCATATGTCTCCTTGTCTCTGTAGCAGCTAGACAACATGATAATAATTAGACACTAAATTAATGCACACTGCAAACCATGAATATTGTGTAAATCATAGCTAACATACTGAATTTTCTCCAGTAATACCTGTAGGAAATACAGCTCTAGTTATATTAAGACTGTACCTGCCCTGATGTGCTTCACATTGATATGCAACCGCTGTAGTTAGAATCAAAACCGCTGTAGTTTTAATCAATTATTTGTCTCCCCTTGGGAAATGAGTAAAAAAATCCCAGTAAGAAAATCACAGTTTGATTTTTGTCTGTAACTACTGCAGTTACAGAGTTCACACTAATGTGTATTTGGACAGACAGAGAGAGTAAAATTTGTTTTCCAAAAGTTGAACTTATTTAAATTCTTGAAGGCTCCGTTTTAATAGAACAATTATGCTGTCATGCTTGTGTGGCTCCGTGGAAGCAGAAGTAAAAGCAAAAGCTTCAGCATGAGTCACCTGTAGTCACATCCAGTGTGTTCTGGCAGGTGGTACACGTCCTCAAAATTTTGTACTCAAGGCCCAGTGTGACCAGGTGCTCTCCGTGGTTCTGAAAGTTTGGGCAGTGGTTTCAGCACTGCTGTTGTTTCGCATTGAACTCCCTGAGGAGCACCTTATCAGAGCCCCTCATAAAGCCAGGAAAGTGTGTAACCACTAGGCACCAAAACTAATAAGACTTTTCATTCACTAATGTCTGACAAAAACGACAAAGCCATCACCATCTCAATCTTCCAAGGGAACAAAGCACTCACTTTATTTTGGCCTATTTTCTTTTTCCTTTCTATGACTGAACTTCAGTCACAATACAAATGTCTTTTTGAGAGTACAGCTTACAAGACTTGCCAGTTCACATTCTGTGTCCAGCCCTAATGGCCAAGTGCCTCATGAAGTCACACTTAACCAACTTTTAAAGTGACCATTAATGTATAAAGCCTCCATTAAGCATCTCTATAGCAAGCCACATATTAGGTTTGTAGATGTAAGGTGAATAGGGCCAAATAAAAAAAATGTTTTGTGAAGCTAATGCATCAGGCATAATAGCAGCCACAGCTGAATCACCAGCATATGTGCAGAAGCCTTTTTACACGTGACTGTACCCAGAATACCTCATTTGAAAGTGAAGATTAAATTCCGTGGCTTGAAACCTGACAAATCCATACATCTTTGCCACCATCCGTTCATGGCAAATAGTGCTAAATTGACTTATTATTTATAATAGGCCTAGGACCACTGATAGGACCTGGGCATTTAAGGTCCCAAGACCACTAGGCACCTCTGAGGTACCCTGAGCAAGGTACCGTCCCCACACACTGCCCCCTATGTGCTGTGTTCCTGGCTGCCCCCTGCTTCACTTGGTGAATGCAGAGGTTGAAATTCATGCTGTGTATTGTGGTGTGTTCACGTATGACAGAACGGTCACTTTCATAATAAAGGAACAGCTCTCAAGTTAGGTTTTTATGGCTTTTGACTGATTCATGGACAGCCTCTGTTTTAAAACATTGACAAAATCTGACAAATATTAATAATATCTAGATATTTAAACAGTGATGGGCTAAAATATGTAGTTTTATGGTTTCTCTGAGTAATTAATGTCAACAAATTTCTGACCAATCAACAGTTAACCATGTGGCATATTATGGAGATATTGGATACAGGATACGTACAAGTAAACATGACTATTAAATCAAATTCAAAAATCAAAATAACACAATGAAACAAAACATAAACATCAGGAAACTATGACTAAGAAATACATACATGGGGAAAACACAAGATAAATGATACAAGGAAAACACCCACACTGGGATAGAATAAGGGATAGACTAAGAATAACTGAACGACAACAGTCCCAAAATGCACTTGGACGGGATGGCATGGGAAAAATAAAAGGATAACCAGACAGAGCACTTTGTATGTAATTCAGAGCACTTTGACAGTTGCTAAATTAACCCAACTAAACCAAATGAAAAAGAAACAATGTTACAAACACTTAAATGCTGGTGTGGACTACAGCAAATAAACTAGATGTGCAAAATGATCTTGCATGTGGTTGAGAAATTATTAGCCCTAAGATGCACCTATGATGTTTGAGCATTTAAAAACATCTCATTAAAACTTCCCCTTCGTTCAAAAACCAGCAAGGCTGTTCAGCCTCATAACCCGTGGACTGCATTTAAACAGGTGGGGCCAGCTCTCAGAATTCTGTGATAGTTTGTGTCTTCTTGAAGAGGCCACCCAGACGATTAAATCTGAATTACCACAGAGGTAAACCTTAAGAAGCAGAGCTCAAGTAAAGATTTACTGAATGGTTTGTGATATATGTGGACCAAAAAATAAAAAAAATACAATTTATTAATAGATCTAGATTTATATAGATATGATTTATGAAAGTTCCTGCCCATTTAATGTTTGGGTGACGTCCACCAAATCTGCACTCCCACAAAACAGGTATGGTGGTGGTGGCTTAGTGGGTAGGATAATAACCTCTGGACCAAGAGGTCATGGGTTCAAATCCTATCTTCAGCAAACCACCACTGGGATTCTGATCAAGACCCTTAAGCCCAAGTTGCTTCAGGGAGACTGGCCCCTGTAGTTCGGGAATGGAAGTCGCTTTGGATAAAAGTGTCTGCCAAACTGTCATAAATGTAAGAGGGAACAACCAACACAGGATGCACAGCAACAAAAGAGGTACAGCTACAAAAGAGGCAGATCATGTTTGGATATGTCTTTAAGAAATGACTGTTAAAGTAGGTAAAAGCTGTTTCTTTGATGAGGGTGAATAAAAAAAATCTTAACCAAACTGCCAAAAAGTTACTTCTACAACATTTCGGAGGCCCATTAAAGCCATGTTTTGAGTTAAGACATGTGGGTGCATTAACATGCCACATTTGCTGAATCACAATGACATTTAAAATTGATGGAGGCAGACAAGATCCCATTATCTACACCCAATTTAAAATTTCCCATTAAAATGATTTCCCTATGATTCAACGCAGCAACAGTAATGACAAGATTTCTTTTGTAGCTGAGGGTGCCCTAAAGCGTCCTACAGCTGTCAGATGACATTCACTTCCATATTCGAGAAGCAGCGCTGCAGTAGAGCCCATGTTTCAGTTTCATCTTCAAGGCTATGATGACTAAATGAATTACTTTGAAAAAAATAATAAAGGAAAACAGCTTCCTTTTATTACACAGAAACTTTGATTCATTTATTTTGAACATATTGCAATTACAGCAGTCTGTGTCCACATAAGCCCTCGGTATTGGCAATGGTGTACATTTCAGTGAATTTCTTGCAGACTGATATGAAGTCAGCATTAATGAGTGACACTGCCACTGTAATGATGCCCGGACTGCGCTGTGTGCTGGTGCACTAAGAAGGATTCAAAGTCAGAGCGGCATGAGTAAGAGTAAGACTTCAAACTGCTCTGTGGCCCTGTGAAATATGAGCCCCTGAAACGTTACTTAAGTATTTCATAAATGTTGCATAGTGTGGAAAAGGGGAGTAATTGGCTTTCCTATTCATTTTGCCTGACATCCCTGGCTTCCTCCCACTAACTGCAGTAGTGAGAGGGGCAGAGCCCACAGACACAGCTTTTTGATGCATATTTCAGGGGGCGTTTTTATTAAATCTTACTCCTTCATTAATGTTTGGGCAAAAATATTTATCTATTTCACAAGTTTTTCTGTTAATTTATTGGGTTCTTAGAAGTGTAACAGCAGTCTCTTTTAAGCAGGGTTTGAACTTTTGGTTAAATAGGGCTACTGCCATTAAAGGTGCTGTGACTTTAACAAGTACTACCCACTGCAGAATGATTTCTGGATCAAAATAAATAATTTTGTTGATAATCTCTTAAATTAAAGTGCTTAGCTTGGTAAAACCAATACAGCCTGAATTAAGTTTAAGGTAATAGAAAAGAGTAGGAACAGCAGAAGAACCGTTCGTATTGAGAAGTCTTAACTATGTTTGTTCTGCATTAATGGCAATACTGGTTCTATCAGTAACAAAAAGATTTGTTTGAGAGTGTTGCAAAAACAGTAGCACAGTGCTATATAGACTAGGGCATTAACAGAAAAGCCAATTTGTCAACATCACAGGCACAAGTGGATGACCCCTGAGAGCATGGGTGCCGGAACCATTTTCAAAATGATTTGTTTCGTGTCCCCCACTTCTTGTTTCCTGGACAACGGCAGAGACTCTGCAGGTGCAAAACCCCCCAACAACTGAGACTTTACACACACATGCAAACACAACCCCCCCCATTTCCCCAAGGACAAAGACAGAGACTTTGCACACACGCAACGTGATGCTAGCACTGCAGGGGTTGTCCAGTCCTGAGGATGCTGAATAGCTTTACAGAAAAGCCTCTGAGTGATAAGAACAAACAGCAGATTACAGATCTGCTTGTTAATTTCATCGTTAAAGATGTGAGACATCTGGCTGCAGAGCAAGACAAAGGCTAATGTTACAGAGATCTCTATCACACAGCAACAAATCTCCTTTTATGAATCTCAAGGCTTTAGACATCATCCCAAGCCATATTTGGAGTTCCTGTGTCTGTACAAGTGAAATTACAAAAAATTTAAAAACATGGAAAAATACTAGCGGCGATTTAAAAATGCCAGTTACAGAACATTACAGAAATATTTACAATGTTTCTGGAAATTTTCATACACTGTGAAGCTATATTATTGTTATCATAGGAAAGCACCATATTAGACCATGTGAAAACACCTGGTGCCCTTTAGACAGTCTTTAATTGTTTCCTGATGAATAGACCTAATATAGCAGATGTTGAGAACAGATGTTCCTTGTCTTGTAGTTTTTTCAGAAATGCCCAGCTTTCATATGATAGCAATGATATGTATCTGTGAACAGAATTATCCTGCAGTTGTTTTCTCCCTGTTAGGGTCCTGTGATATGTCTATTCCCTGTCATTAATTTGTTTAATGATGTTCATTCCCAGGGACAATATAAACAACATTAGTACATTAATTAATACGTTAGCATTTGGCAAACACAGCACCACTGCAGCTAATACTGTATTATTCCTGAACTTCAGAATGCTATGTGTGATATCCACAGAGTGGTCACTAGAGGCCGCAATTGGAGTTTTCTATTATTGGGACTCTTATTTTGAATTGAGTGTATGTTCATGTCTGTGGTCAGTGTCAGGTGTCCTATGTTTTCATTTAAGTGATTGGGCATTAAGATTGGTTCTTGTTAGAGTGGGTTTTGTATTTAAGTTCTATGAATTCGTGTGTCAAGTGCTGGTGAACCCTCACTTATACCCTGTGTGTTTCCTGCACATGGTCCCCTCCTGATGTATCTTCTGTTAGCCCCTTTCGGCTTTTTGTTTTCGTTATGTTGAGTCTGTGTCGTTTATGTAATAAAATTCCATCTATGGAACCTGCACTCTTGCGTTGCACACCTGCACTCTTGTGTGTTTAAAGCCCGGCTGAGCCAGAGAGTCAGTGCGTGGTCACCCAGTAACAACCTAGAAACATCAACTCAAGACTGTAGGGAATGAGTTTAGAATTCAAGGTAGAAGAATTCTCTGAGCTTCTTTTGTGTGTGTTGGAAGGGAAACAGGATTCTTCTACCATTAAACTTTATTACTCTGCAGTGCTGTGAGACAGCCTCTGCAAAACCATATTTTCTCTGATGTACTGGTGAGGAAGCTCACTTTGGAAACTGTAACGTGCTGCGGTGTACTTGTGAACTTGGACCAGAGTGACTGTTCCGCTCAGGTGTGAGCTTCTGTGCTAAAGAAGAACAAGCCCTGGCTGTGGATCAGACAGACAACAAGGAGAGGAACTACAACAAACCGGGAAGTGCCTGTGTGACGAGTGGCACGTGCACTGACCTCTTGTATTCCCCATTCTCTGTCTCTGTCTGTCTCTGTCTCTGTCTTTCTCTCTGTCTCTGTCTCTGTCTGTCTGTCTGTCTGTCTGTCTGTCTGTCTGTCTCTCTCTCTCTCTCTCTGGCTGTCTCTCTCTCTGTCTGTCTATCTCTGTCTCTGTGTCTGTATCTGTGTAGTAGTGACACGGCAAGCCACGGTCTCACACGGAGTAGGGCTTCCTTCACAGGACTGGTTGCAAAGTGAAGAGGCTCTTAGACTGTGTTTGGTGTGAGCTACCTGGGTCTCCCTGGAGAGAAGGTCCTTCTGAGATCAGAGGGTCAGAGGGGGACGCGTGAAACAGGAGTGTTGCGAAGTGAAGGTCCTCTGAAGAAAGGAGACACTCTATTTCAGTTGTTTTTTGTTTTCGTGAGTCTGAACTTTGAAAAAGAAACTAACTTGAGAAAAGAATGCTGTCTGCTGCTCTGTCTTTCCCCTGAGCTGAGATGACACCACCCCTCGATAAATAACATATTTTGGTCATTTTTTAATTGTAAAGATGTAAACACAGTCTCTCTATGTTTTCATAAATTGAAAACATTACTGTGGCACTTTGCAAAAGTTTGGTCACCCTACATAATCAGTACTTGGTAACACCTCCTCTGGCAGGTATCACAGCTTGCAAATGCTTTTTATAGCTAAAAGTCGTTTAAGTCCTGTACTGGGGATTTTCTCCCATTCTTCCCTGAAAAAAGCTTCTATTTCTGTAATATTCTTTGGTTGTCTTGCATGCACAGCTCTAGATCTACCCACAAATTTTCAATGATGTTTAAATCAGGGGACTGTGATGGCCATTCCAAAACCTTGGTTCTCTGTTGAGGAAGTCCATGGTGGATTTCAAGGTATGTTTAGGATCATTGTCCTGTTGTGGAAGCCATGCTCTTTTCGGCTTCAGCTTTTTTACTGATGGTGTCCAGAATTTGCTGGCATTTAGTGGAATCTATTCTTACCTCCAACCTTGCAATGTTTCCTGTGCCACTGGCTGCAACAAATCCAAAGCATGATAGATCCACCCTCATGATTAATAGTTGGCAAGGTGTTCATTTCATGGAATGCGTCTCCTTTTTTCTCCAAACATGCCTTTCTGTTCTGTTGCATACTTCTGACACTGGATTTTATGATGGGGACGCAAGTAAGGTTTTCTTCTGCTAAGTCTTCCATGAAGGTCTTGTGGAACATTGCACCACCACTCCTGAGTCTGCTAAATGTTCCTGCAGGTATTTTGCAAATGGGGGTTTTGATTTGTCTTTCTGAACAGCATATGAGCAGTTCTCTCTGAGAGTTTTCTTGGTCTTCCAAATCTAATCCTTACCTCCACAGTTCCCCTGAACTGCCATCTCTTAATTACATTTCTCACTGTGGAACCTGCAAGCTGACAATGCTTTGGAACTCATGGTTGTTGAGTGTCCACAAGTGTGTGCACAAGGTTTGAAGAGTCAGAGTATTTGTAAAACTTTGAATTTGGCACCAGCTGACATTTACAAATGACAGCTGTTGCCATGCATCAGATCTAACGAGCTGATTAAGGTCTGAAACCTTGTAAAAAGAATCTGAGACTTTTGAACTCTTACCCCTGTTTTACACTGGATGCATGTCCGCTGCGGTGCAGCTGCGCTGCGTTTCCATTCCGTTCGAGGTCATGCGCCAATTCGCACTGGACACGTTTGTGGTCTGTATCTGATCCGGCGCGCCACTGGTTTGCGAGAGATCACATGATCACGGGAGAATTGTAAGATCGCGCGGGATAACGCGATAACCGTGGGTAAACCAACGGCGTTTGTTTTGCTGTTTTTTTGCTGATTTCTGCGCACTACAAATATTATTAGTAGCTTCCTAGTTAATTTTGTCCTTGTTGTTGCTCAGCTTTA
>JBBPDC010045874.1:0-11603 GCA_037974485.1 Hemigrammopetersius urotaenia
TATCTGTCTATCTATCTATCTGTCTATCTGTCTATCTGTCTATCTATCTATCTATCTATCTGTCTATCTGTCTATCTGTCTGTCTATCTGTCTATCTATCTATCTGTCTATCTATCTATCTATCTGTCTATCTATCTATCTATCTATCTATCTGTCTATCTATCTATCTGTCTATCTGTATATCTGTCTATCTATCTATCTGTCTATCTGTCTATCTATCTATCTGTCTATCTATCTGTCTATCTGTCTATCTATCTATCTCTGTCTGTCTGTCTGTCTGTCTATCTATCTCTCTATCTCTCTGTCTATCTGTATGTGTTAATGTGTATATGAAGGTGTGTGTGTATTTATACATCCATCCATTTATAAACTGTTGGTCACTGTCATAACCAATCATGGCATGTAAAAAACGAATGTAAAATAAAAAGATTTTAAGCAACTTTCACCCATTTCTGTTGGCCCCTTCATCATGAAGCAGCAGCAATTGTGACAGCAATCACAGTCATCTGAGATACTTTGCTTGACACTGGGGAACGTGGACGATTGGAAAGTTCATCTGAGGCAATGGAAGAAGAACCGTTACGAAAATGTGCTGAACAGACTGGGGAACAGAACACAGTCCCCCACTGGCGAGTATCTGCTCAGCCTCCGGAGAACCAAATATATACGATCCAGAACCTGAGATTCCTGAGAAACATCCTCTGTCTGTCCCCTCAGGTCCGGACCAAGCTGTAAGGCCATCTATCTACTTCTCTTCCAACTACTGTGGAGGGATAGAACAACAGCTGGTGAATCCAGATGTGTAGTTCTGTTTCATAGTAAAGAACAAATGGTGTGACCCCAGAAACATTACCACTGCGGTCTCACTCGCCTCTCCTGGAGTATCTAACGATGATATGTTGTCGGTTCTACCTGGGAGTTTATTGTTTGCAGTTTAGAAAGAGCTATTAAACTAAACTAAGCTTCGGTGTCTTGGACCATGCTGCTATTTCTCCTTATACTGCTATATAAGGGACAGTTGGCGGCCTGGTGGTTAGTGAGTTGCCACTGCAATCATAAGGTTGTGGGTTCAAATCCCAGGACTGCACGTGTCACCACTGTGGTACCCTTGAGCAAAATACCATGCCTACACTTTGCTGCACTGGAGTGAATGGGTTAAATGCAGAGGACTGAGGTCATTTCCTCTGGGTTCAATATGGTATGTTAAAAAAAAAACCAAAATAAACAATGGCTCTCACAGGAACCTCAAGGGAGATGGGCCGGAGAAGCTTTGGTCACACCAAACACAAACTGGATGCCCTAGATAGAGTTGAATGTGTTTAGTGGTTCTTCAGCTTCTTCAGACAAATTGAACTCTTTAAAAGCCAACTGTATTTTAACTAGTGGTGGGCCGTTATCGGCGTTAACGTGCTGCGTTGACATTATCAGGGCGATAAAAAAAACATTGCCGTTAATCTATTCACAAAGTTGGGTTGGGAGCTGGGTCTATACAAGGCAAGCTATGACGACTTTCACCTTGATATTTTAGCGCGGATGTATACCGAGCCGAACTGCACTGTAGGGGGCGAGAGCGAGTGACGCGCTAACATGGACGCAGCTATGAAGCCGCCAGGTTTGCTTCAGGGAAAATTTACTTTAAAGAAGCTTCCCAACAGAAACCTCCACAAGACTAAGGCTGTCTGCACCTTGTGCAGTGCGGAGTTAGTTTACTGTAGGAGCTGAGAAACCCGTTCTCAAAGACCTTTAGTCATTATTTGGGTAGCACACATATTCTGAATGCCTTCAGCAGAATTCAAATGAGCTGTTTTAATCTAGATTAATCTAGATTCATTCCAAGATTACAGTGAGATTAATCTAGATCAATTCCATGATTACAGTGAGATTAATCTAGATCAATTCCATGATTACAGTGAGATTAATCTAGATTCATTCCAAGATTACAGTGAGATTAATCTAGATTCATTCCAGGATTACAGTGAGATTAATCTAGATTCATTCCAGGATTACAGTGAGATTAATCAAGATTCATTCCAAGATTACAGTGAGATTAATCTAGATTTAAAAAATTAATCCATGCCCACCACTAATTTAAACCAATTCACCAAGTGAAGCAGCAGGCAGCCAGGAGCACAGCGCCTGGTGTGGGGATGCTGCCTTACTCAAGGGAACCTTAGTGATGACGCTAGCAGTTGGGATTCGAACCCACAACTTTCTGATCGCACTAGGCCACCAGCTGGATGGGTGTTTAGTGTATCTGAGGCTGAGGTTCGGACTGTGAACATCTAACAGGCAGCCAGTCTGGAGGGTGTTTTTTTGGCTGAAATCCTAGGCTGATTAGCTCCGTCGTTTGTTTACCTCTATCTTCAGCGAGTCATTAGCTCAGTCTATGGTCCCCACCTGCTTTAAAAAATCAGTGGTTGTCCCTGTGGCGAAGAACAATAAGCCTTCACGGCCGAATGACTATCGACCAGTAGCTTCACATCACCAGTAATGAACGTTTTTGAGGGCTTATTAAAAACATCATCTGCTCCCCAGCCCCAATACTATCGATCCGCTTCAGCATGTTTACTATCGCAGCAGGACTTCTGAGGATGCAATTTCGTTTTCTTGCAAACCTCCTTTACACACTCAGACGGAGGAGGAGAGAGGAACTGTGTGAGGCTGCTGTTCTACTGCGGTTATTGAGTTTTCTGACAGTGCAGTGGTTCAGGGCCTCATCTCCAATAACAAGACCATATACCTGGACGAGGTAGAGAAGCTGGTAACCTGGGGCCAGAGAAGTTCTCAAGGGTGTACAATTGGGTCCCTACCAATATCCAGCAACTATAAATTGGCCCTTGCAAAAGTAATTCAAACATAACCACTGTTTTCTGTGGCTGTTTAGAAGACAAACAGTTTACAGCTCTACTCTACTGTGAGTCCCGCCTTCCTATCCCAGCGTCCTTATGTGATTGGCTGTACCATTTCTTGCTCACCTGTGATTGGCTGAGGCGGAATCTGCTTTAAGAAGCTCCGAAGCTCCATGCAGTAGTTTGTGTGGATGTAGGTAAGAAAGAGGACGAGTGTGTGCTAACAGTTCAGTTCTCGAAAATATGGAGCGCATCGTGTTTGGTGTTGATTCAACCCCAATATACCGCTACACCATCATTACTAATATTTTTGATGTTTCTGGAGCATTTTTTTTTAAAAAAGGTAACAGTATCTGCTTTAAAAAGGTTCCAGATGGCAAATTCAAATAAAGAATGTTTTGCGTTTTCTGATTTGGGTCCTGTGTACATGTAGTTTGATGTTATTGTATATATTAGCAGTTGCACGATGGCTGGAGTAGAGTTTAAAAAAAACCAAACAGACTATGGTTATACCATCTCGGGCTACTGAGAGGAAATGCAGGGTCCCCGAAGTGTTTCTGAAAACTGTCTTCTTGCATCTCACTGTGGAGTCCAAGCTGTTCTGTCCAGGACCACAAAGCCCCAGAGAGTGGTGCGCTCAGCTGAGCACATTTCCCGGACAGCCTTTCCCTCTCTACGACATCTGCACCAACCCATGCAGTACCAGAGCTTTCAAAATCTGTAAGGACTCCACCCATCCCAGTAACGGCCTGTCCAGCCTGCTGAAATTCGTTTAACGCTTCTGCAGTCTGATGGCCAAAACTGAGAGTCTCAAGAGGAGCTTCTACCCTCAGGCCACCAGACTCCTCAGTACGGACATGCCTGCCACACTAAACACAAACCCAGGACTGTAATGAAGTGGTGGGGGCTTTCTTGCACATGGTAGTGCCTGCACTTGGTATTTTCTGGCTTTTTTACTGTAGTTTTTATTGTACACTTTTATAAATCACTCTCTCTAACTATATTTATCTATATACAGTCAAGAGAGGAATTATTCATACCCCTGGCAAATTTGGACTTAGTTACTTTACAGCAAGTTTCTTCTTGATGGGAAAAGACGCAGGCGTCTCCCAGAAGAGAATAAGTGAAGTGAAAGTGATCATTCGTGAACACAGCACACGGTGTGAACAGCACGAAATTCTTCCTCTGCATTTAACCCATTCACCAAGTGAAGCAGGGGGCAGCTATGAACACAGCGCTGGGGAGCAGTGTGTGGGACGGTACCTTGCTCAGGGTACCTCAGAGGTACCCAGCAGTCTTGGGAATCGAACCTGGACTTTCTGATCGCAGGGCGAATGCCCTAAACACTAGGCTACCAACTGCCAAGACGACGTACAAGAGGCATCACTGTGGAAAAAAATATTCCCCAGCTTTTATTTACATGTGAACAAAAAGTGGCATGTCAAACATTATCCATACCTTTTCAATAATCAATAGAAAAGCCTTTATTGGCTTTTACAGCAATCAAACGCTCCCTATAACTGCTGAGGAGCTTCTGCACGACTGGGACAGTTTGCAAAAGTTGTGAATAATGTTGGACATGACACTTTTTGTTCAAATGTAAATAAAAGCTGAGAAGTATTTTTTGTACAATGTCTTATATTATATATATAGCACCATTTTTCTCAGTGTGTGACAATTACTGTGTCTTTCTTCTAGCAAAGTTAACACTAGAATAAGTGCAAACAAGCAAGAAAGCGGTAAAAATGATCAGATTTGTTCTGTTTGTAAAAGAGGCGGTGAGGAGAACACAGGTTCGGTTCCAGATTCCTCCTCGGTTCCTTTGAGTCAAACCAGGCTTCTGATGAAACTACAGTAATACTGGACTTTCCCAAGAACACACTGATGCACTGAACACAACATCACTGTTTACTGTTTAATTGTATTAATTGTATTTTTACTTTTATTTTGTATTTCTAGTGATATTAATGCAAAAAAATCACTCAACGCTTATCTAAACAGTTTTTAAACATTATTTTCACAAGTGCCTTAGGCACAAAATATTCACTGTATGTAATGTGTATGCAACATATAAAGCTCTTAATACATGTATAGTACCTTCTGCGAATATTGGCACCCCTGGTGAACGTAACTGTCACGGTCTGGTCAGTGGCCGGTTAAATGCCACTGCTTTTTGTTGATTTTCCTTTTCTCTGCGCACGTTCCAGGTCTTTTATTTTGATATGTCTGTCCGTTCTGTTCTTGTATCACGTGTTCTGTTAGTCAGCTGTTTTCTGTTTACGTGTTTAGGATTCCCAGCTGTGTGTATTTTCCCCTGATGTCTATGTATACTAACCTCACGTGTCCATAGCCTCACCTTATTCTGGTTTGTAAAGGTATCGGCTCTTACGCCAGGTTTCTGTTCTGTTTTTGTTTCCTGAATAAATAACCACAGCATGGATGTCTGCTTCCCAGCCTGGTCTGTACTACGAGGTAAATGTCGAGAGCCGGTTAGACCCGGCCCCCGTGACAGTAACCAAAGCAGGCTGTCAAACTTTTTTGTTTTTGTTTTCCTTTTAAATGCAATTCAGATTATTAACAAAAATCTGACCTTCATTAACAAAAGTCGGACCTACCTTTGCAAATAATCTCCTCTGAATTTTCTCCTTTATTGTTTAATAAGCCTGGAGAACACATAGCAAAGGGGGAACAATCCTCCATACAAATCTCTCCAGACCCTTCAGATTCTGAAGCACACTCGTGGCCGGCGGACTCTCCTCTTCGGCTCACCCAACAGGTTTCTAGGGGTTTAGGAACGAGGGCTTATGGCAAAACCTTAATTGTGTAGATTTGGAGGCTTTGGATTGTTGTGTTTCTGGATAAATCAAGTCCAGTTAAGGCTCCTTGGCCGAGGCAGTAAGGTCT
This sequence comes from Hemigrammopetersius urotaenia, assembly GCA_037974485.1. Lineage (NCBI taxonomy): Eukaryota > Metazoa > Chordata > Actinopteri > Characiformes > Alestidae > Hemigrammopetersius > Hemigrammopetersius urotaenia. Next base: position 5,754 of record JBBPDC010045874.1, read on the forward strand.
TGATTAAATATCCGCTGGTAATTGATGGAGTCCATAATGTCTTTTATCCAAACAAGCTGAACAAGAAAAACAGCCCCTCAACACTACAGATCCACCACCATACTTCCCTTTGGGAGTGGATACATTTCTGCATGGTAATCTATCCATGTCCCAAAAAATCTAACTATAGAACATGGTTCCGCTAAACGTTCCTGGAACACCTGGCAAGCTGTCGAGGCACTTTTTATGTCCGTGTCAGCGGCGGCTTTCTTCTGGCAGCCCTCCCAACATCTCGAGGTTTTGTAGGTGGTGTCTGTAGTTTGAGGTATCTAACTAACGTCTGCAATTCCTGGTCTGTGATCCTTATGCCGCTTTTATAGCCTGGTTTGTGCTGCACACGTTTGTGTATTCACGTTCCTTCCGCGGTGAATGGATGATTAAGGGAATTTGGCTGTGGTGTGACGTTTCATATTTTGGCCCCTGTGAAACAGGCCAGTGCCTCCAACCCCTCAGGAGATTTAATACGAATGGGAATGTACTTTAATAAGATTAGACTCAATATTCACACACACGGATTTACACATATTTTTCATGTTAAGAGTCTGTTTTTTTCTTTGAACTATAGGGTTTTATTTAGTAATTTATATCTATCTATCTATATCTCTCTCTATCTATCTGTCTGTCTATATATATCTCTCTCTCTGTAAATCTCTCTCTCTCTCTAAATCTATCTATTTCTCTCTCTCTCTATCTATCTATTTATCTATCTATCTATCTGTCTGTCTGTCTGTCTGTCTATGTGTCTATCTATCTATCTATCTATCTATCTATCTATCTATCTATCTATCTATCTATCTATCTATCTAACTGTCTATGTGTCTATCTATCTATCTATGTGTCTATCTGTGTGTCTATCTATCTGTCTGTCTGTCTGTCTGTCTGTCTGTCTGTCTGTCTGTCTATGTGTCTATCTATGTGTCTATCTATCTGTCTATCTATCTTATCTATGTGTCTGTCTGTCTGTCTGTCTGTCTGTCTGAGCTTACCCCAGTGTTCTGGATTTTTGATCAGTCAGCGTGAATTCTGGCACAGCAAATTTCATGAACGCACCTGCTGTGCTCAGTAAGATGTGACGTGTGAAACAGTGCAGAGTCGGCTGTGCTGCGTTCACGTGTGCTTTTACACACATGGTTACATGAACAGTGTGACGCTTTGGCTACATTTCTGTATGTGAGCTGCAGTATGATAGATTGTGTGTGTGTGTTGTGTATGTGTGTGTTTGTGTGTGTGTGTGTTTGTGTGTGGGTTTGTGTGTGTGTGTGTGTGTGGGTGGGCGTGTGCTGTGATCCCCCTCTTGGCTCCGCGTGTCAAAATCTTTCACTACTGAAATGGAGGCCGTAACCATGGTGATCAAACAAAGAGCAGGAATTCAGAATAGAATTTACTGTTTAGAGAGAGAGAGAGAGAGAGTGAAGGAAAGTGTCATGGACGTTTGTCTTGCTACTGCCAGCCTTGATTACAGTGTGTAGACGAGAGCTGCCGCACCCAGATGATCGTCCATGTCTGAAACTGCCCTGGTTTGAGATCGTTTGGGCCCAAAAACACGGGACAGAAATACACAATCCCACACAGCACTCCAGTAGGTGGTGTGGAAACAGTGTCGGGGGTGAACGTGCCCCTCGGTGAAAGCACGGATGATGAGAGGGGTGTTGGGTCAGGAAAGGTCACAGCAGATCTTCCCTCCGGTTTGTTAAGTTCGCTTGAATTAATTGAGAAATTCAGCTCGGGGAGGCAAACGGTTGGTGGGTGGATTCTGTTCTCTCTCAGGTATGATCATAAATTCCACATAAATCCACTGATAATAAACACTGAGAGTGTGTCGACCAGTATTTTCAGCAGGACATTTTCAGTTCAAGTGCTTAAAGGCTACATAAAGCTGTGAAACTGTTGAGATAATCCACATCCGAGCAGGTTCAACCTCCGAATTTAGTATCATGCAAGCCCGGCCAGGTCAAATTCGGCCTTTAATATTACACCCATTCAGACCTCTGTTCCATAATGCTTCAGTGTAGGGAGCAGTGATTAGGGTTCTCTCTAACAGTGTTTATATCAAGGGTGTCACTGCTAGTCACTAATATTTCATCTTAAATGTCGGGGGGTCCAAACATTTCATAATTATTTGTTTGAACCCCCCACATATAACAAAAATATTAGCATGGTTGAATCTTGAATCTTGAGTCTTTCACAAAAGAATCCATTCCACTTAATCGATAGGAGAACATACACACTACTGGAAATCCGCTCTGGGTTTGCCTCCAACTCAATGCATGCAGGTGAAGTGAATGGTCAGTGCACAGACAGGCTGCTGAAACTGGAGCAGGTAACTCAGCCCCAATGTGCAGGAAAAAAAGGAAACCACTATCCTAGACCACGTTAAATGAATGTTCAACCAGTTTAAATGAACGTTCAACCAGTTTCGGGCAGTCTGTGCCCTGCAATTCACTTCACTTGCATGCGGTGAGTTGTAGATAAACCCGGAGTGGATTTCCAGTGTTGTGTGTATTCTCCTGTTGATTAAGTGGAATGGATTCTTTCGCAAAAGACTCAAGATTCAAGATTCAACAGCGGTTTCCAAACACCCCCACCCCCTAAAAGGACAGAGACTTTGCACACACTCAGCAACCCACCCAAACCCCGCCCCCAAACATTGCCTCCACCCCAAACCCCGCCCCCACGCGCAGACCCATACATCCCCCTTACATTAAAAATGCTTCCGACGTCTTCTAATGTAGGGACCAATTCTGTCACCTTTAGAGGTGTTCAGTATGGAGTCCACCGAGAGGCTGGTGATTCAGGGACCATTTCTGTTCTCTTATATTGTCCTGTACAGTAATAGTGATTAGAGGACTATTGCTGGTCCCTCTAATAGGGATTAAGGGAACATTTCTGTTCTCTACAATAGTAATGAGGACCAAGAAGTTCACTGTAATAGTGATAAAGGAGCCATTACAGTTCCCTATAGGAATAATAAGAGAACCATTCTTATTTCTTATACTACTGAGCAGAGGAACGTTTCTGTTTGTTTATAAAAGTAATAAGAGGGCCATTTCTTTTTCTTATAATAGTGATTAGGGAGCAATTTTTGTTCAAGTTTCACGTTTTTTTTCTAGTTTCACGTTTTATTGTCATGTATAGAGTGGAAAATAGGTACAATATCAAGAAAATACCATTTTAAAAGGGTGTTTAGTATTTACAAGCATGGAAGGAGTTTAATATTTACGGTATTAATAGTTTGTTTAGAGCAAAACTGCAAGGGGGATTAAAGTGGTGGTGTTTAAAGTGACACTGTGAAGAGTCCAGTAGTTGTGGTTGAGTGTATGCTGGTGTGTGCAGAATGTCAGCAGTTCAGAAGCCTGGCGGATGGTGGTGTCATCTGCATATTTGATGATGGTGTTGGAGCTGTGTGTTGCTGTGCAGTCGTGGGTGAACCGGGTGTACAGCAGGGGGCTGAGCACACATCCCTGGGGTCCCCAGTGCTAAGTGTCATTAAATGCAGTGTATGTTCACTATAATATTAATAGTGTTCAGTGTAGGGAATAGTGGTTAGAGGTCCAGTTTTGCTCTCTATAATAGTAATGAGGCCCAATTCTTTTCCCTATAATGGTGCTAGGAAGACCATTTCTGTTTCCTGTAATAGTGAGTAGAGGACTGTTTTATTTTCCATATAATAGTGATTAGGGGACCATTTCTGTTCTTTAGAATATGGTTAAGAGCACCATTTATATACCTTATAAGAGTAAATAGGGGGCCATTTCTGTTCTTTACTATAGTAATGAGGGCCACGTCTGTTCTCTAGTATATTAATAGTGAGCAATTAATAATGCTCACTATTAATAGTGATTAAAGGAATATTCCTGTTTTCTATAACAGTGATAAGAGAACCGTTTTTATTCTCTGTCATAGTAATACAAGGGGCAATTCTTGTTGCTATAATAGGGATAACAGTGCCATTTATTTTCCCTATAATAATGTCATTGATTAGGTGATTAGGTGACTATCCCCCCTGTTGCTGTCTGTAATCTCCTCAACACTTTGATCTAATCAACAGAAGTGGGTGGTGGATTAAACTGGGCCAGCAATGTATATAATTGTACGCTTTAATCGTTATTTATAATTGAAACAATGATTAAAAGCACATATTCTTCGTAACGACTTCCCGTTGACCTCAAATTAGAAACATTCATTCGTTAATTTTCTATAACAGCTTATTCTTTACAAGGGTGGCGGGTACCTGGAGCCTATCCAGGCAGGGACTCACACTGGGCGGGGCGCTAACACACATACACACACACACACACACACAAGACCGACCGACAAGACTGAGGCAACAGTTCTACTCACTGCATCACTGTGGGGCCAAAATTAGAAACAATATCCTATGAATTGATTTTTTTTTGTTAGTGAAAGAGCAACCAAACATTTTGCTTCTTTTCTCACTTCACACACACACATACACACGCCCACCCCAGAAACACACAAAGCCCCCCCCCCACCCCCTTTCATTAAAACCTCCCAGTTTAACCCCTGCATATAAAAGTAAAAGTGTTGTTGCTTCAATTAAACAGTGACTCACGCAGAAGTAAAATTAGCCTGGCAGAAAGCACCCAGTTAGAATAAACAATAAAACGGGTCCAAAAGCTCCTCCAGCACTGAGCAACGTACAGAACATCTCACATCATCCAGCTCCCATCAGAACAGGCGCTAAAGTTCCATCATTCGCTTTGCTAATTTCATTTTTATCTAAAATAAATCATAAAGCTGTGCGAGCAACAGCAAATCAGTCCAAGAGCTGAACTCTCACACAGATACACGCACACAGATACACACACACAGATACACACACACAGATACACGCACATACACAAAAATAAAAGCAAATATGGAAGCTTCACAAATATAGTCTGCTGGAGTAAAAGTAGAAGTTTGAGCACAAATCCACCAGAATACTTTTTATACACAGAACTCCTGATGTGTGACTAGTTCCTGCCCACCTCTGCTAATGAAGGGCTTCTGAAGAAAGCGAGCAGATCCAGGTGTGAGAGGTCTGGGCTGGAGCTCAGCTCTGCAGGAGAAGATTGCAGTTTTTTACATCCTCACACTGCTGTGCGGAGAAGAGTGTTGTCTGAGGGTTATTCGAGGTCTGCAGGGTCTCAGTCGATCTATTGCAGGTTGTCCACTGGCACAAAGAACCGCGTCGTACCTCGGATAAACGTTTTTTTCCATCACAAACAAAGCAACCCGAGCCGAACCCGAGCTGCTCGATGGCAGGGCTGAAAGTGGGCCGCAGCTGAGCTACTGCATCACTGCTTTCTGATTGGTCGAAAAATGTTTCCAACACAACATGGAAGGAGGCCACTGTTTATTTACGGTGAAAAAACAACAATCGAGACACAAACTAACACCTGGGAAGTGATAAAGTACCAGTTTGAGCTGAAGTTTTCTACCATCCTAAGCCTACATTTTATATTTTTCATGTCTTTTGATTTCTATAACATTTTCTACTTTTATTTACTTTGTGTCTCTGTAGCAGTGCAGTCGTAGCATAAGCAATTTTCATCCGGGATCAGCAACGTTTCCTGATTCCTATTCTGATCAATCAAAAAAAAAAATGTTGTCATGACAACAAACAGGCTTGGAAAGAGGTCATTGTTTTTACAACAATGGAGGCACAAACTAACAGCTGGGAAGTGATGAAGCTCCAGCTCGACTGTCTGTTTGGCCTGAAGATAGATTTCAGTGGGAGTTTCTACGACTCGAACAAATTTATCTTTAACTCTGAGAGAAACGTGAAGGAGATCCAGGACGTCACTA
>JBBPDC010045902.1:0-11602 GCA_037974485.1 Hemigrammopetersius urotaenia
TGCTGAAGGTAGGATTCGAACCCAGGACCTCTTGGTCTAGAGGCAAGTATCCTACCCACTACGCCACCACCACCCCGGTACTGATATATTATACTAACGAGCTCCTGAAGTTCTTTGATCTTTCACAACTCTCACCAACTTCATCAAGAATATTTGTTTGCTTTCTTGTTGGAGTTATAAACAGTCACAGGGGATGTGCATATGATGATGACTGATTCAAAATAGGATGTTCAGAGAGACCAAAATGCCAACACTGATGAGGATTCTTATATTTTAAGTCTTGTTATACATGGAATACAGAGCTGAATTATTCTTAGTTTACATAGGTGAAGAACCAGTGCCCTAATGCACCTTCTTAAAATCTAACAGATTAAAAAAATTCAAGCAAAATGATTTCAGAAATGTCATTAATATGAGTATTTGGTGTATATTTACCAATACCCTTTTAACATGATCTTTGCATGCTAAAGAAAAATAAATCAGATTTGATGATCAATTCCACTGGAATTTGCATATGTGTAAATTAGGGCTGTCACAGTTAAAACAATTACTTTTTCATAAATGAAATAAATATGTTCTCTATCAATTGTCTTAGCAAATTATATTCACAGATCCTTAAAATGTAGATTGAGGATTCTCCAGAAGGGCATCAAACCAACAAATGTCAGAGGGAAGTTATGTATTTAAATGTATTTATGTTTTGTTTTAAAAATGGTCACTGCTAATCACAGACAGAAAGACTGTCAATGCATTCTTAGCCCCTAAAGACCACTCATGTAGTGCATCTATGAATAGGCATAAAAGGCACATCACACACACTTGCTCACCCCCACTCATAGACACACATGGTTCACCCTGCGAAGGCCTGGGGTCTGGAGGCAATCACCATGGTAACCTCTCTGGGCCTTCCCTCATGCTCGGCTGCCCAGTGCAATGGCAGCACTGTGTAAACCATGTCTGACTAACGTCACCCTCATTCAGAACAGAAATGTACAGTAAACCAGCATTTGTTACATTGGCTGAGGCTTTTTCACCACTGGACTCATCAAAGGGTGTAAGTTTTGTCTTTATCCCTCCCAGTCTTCAATATAGGCCGCTCCACTCCCCCAGGCTGTGTGCTCCTGTTTTGCTCTTTTTTGCAGCGGTAGGAGAAGCGCTGAGGATATCCGCACGTGAACAACTTCTAGCGGAGCGGCGCACGTGACACTGGGGTCATGTGCAGCAAAGATGAGCTAACTGGAATTTCTCCGTTGCCTCTCTGGCTGCGATTTGGGGTGGGGGAGTCTAGCAACAATCCCTAGCAAGGAGAAAAGCCAAAGCCGTTTCTGAAGAAGGTGTGTGTATGTGACCTTATGGTGTCGTGGACGTTCTTGTTTCTGCCTACTGTTTTAAATCCTCTATGATATGATCACATGTGATGGTATGAGCTCACTTCCCCTAGAGGTGATCTTTCATTCAACATAATTTATTAATTGCTAACAATCAGTATAGGCGAGTAGTCACAAGATTACATCCTGCAAAATGGTGATTACTGGAATCCATTCATTGTTACCAAGCCAAGCATAACTATTCCTTCAACAGCTGTTGCATTAGATGAGCCCTTAGATGGACAGCGAATCTGCTCAATGTAAGTGCAGACTTCAGCTAAATACAGCTACCTTGCTTTTTTCTGCCACCTTGCTGGTTGCCAAGTCTACAAAGCGACAAAAAACAATACACCACAGTTCTAAAGCAAAGTTTATGACTAAACAAATTATTCACAAAATGTATGTATGTGAAGTTTAGACTTAAATAAAATGTTTTGCATCTGGTTAGCTCACAAGGGCTGTCTAAGGACAAGCGTGTTCCTTTAAGTGAGATGTTCTAAAACAGGTGGATTTTGTCCTGTGGACATTTTAAGTGGAATGTCACTGACTCCTCTAAATCATAAAGACTGAACTGTAGGGGTGTGTATCGGCAAGAGCATCATGATACGTTACATATCATGATACATGGGCCACATTATCGCATGTTGTAACTCTATATCATTATATACTGCAATATTCTACAGTTCACTGAAAATGTAAAAACTGAGCTGAAATTCAAGATGCTGTGTACAATCTGGATGGTCTTAATGAATCTTGTTACATTAATAATTCAGCCAAAACAACATAACTCAGAGTTTAATTTTAACTTTATTGTCTTTGCAGTTTAACACACAAAGGGCATAATATTGAAAAGATGTAGGAGTAAAAACGCTGTGCATATTAACTGTTCTTATGTAGAAAATAAAACAGTCTGTATGATGTTACTTAACTGCAAACATACAGTGATTGAACACAAATGTTATTTGCATGTGTCCACTATACCAATGATTCTCAAAGTGTGGGGCACAGAGTCATGACATGTCAGGTGCAAGAGACCTGGGGGAACGTCAGACAGAACTACTGTTTAACATCTGGGTGGTTTTCACGGTGGAACAAAAATCGGTTACGTTAGCAACTGGCGTATGCTCTTGTAGTTGTCGGAAATCCCAAAACTTCTGGTTGTATTTTGCATGATAGAAATCTATATAGTATATCATGAAAATAAATATCGGGATGTATTGATGTATAAACTTTTTTGTATAGCTCTACTGAACTGACATCACATAACAGACATTACTAATAGTGTTATGTAATTGTGTTATTTTCATGCAACTAGTGTTATTCGTGCACAGGAGTGTGAATTTGTTATTAAGCAAAAGTCATGTTTCAACGCTTTGACGCCCTTGTAATTCAGAGGCTCTGGTGACATGTTGGGGTGAATGTAAAATGTCAAAATACACAGATGTGTTCTTGAACTGACTAAAATACCCGAATACACTGATTTGTGGATAAACCTCAAACTGACACCTAGTTCTGCATGTTGTAACTCCTAACCACCATTTGGTTTACTAGCAGTTCGCTTAACTACAAGGTACTTACATATTTGTGCAAATGGCTTAGTGTATTTTATATTGCATATTTTTTATTGGATTTACTTATAGAGTTCATATTTTATATCATCTGTCTCTGTATGTCTGTGCAATCATAACATATGCAATTTTTGAAGTTTTCTGCTTCAACATTTATTTGAAGTATTTATTTTAAATATATTTACCAGTCGGTTAAAATGGTCTTTGCTGCTGCACTATTACAGGTCTTTAGTTTGTTTACCTGTGATGCCACAATAGTAAATCTATTCCCTTAAATTCTGGAGATGGCCATTCATTTTTCAATGGAAATGAATCGAAATTCCCCTCATTCATCATTACATCACTCCTGTGCACTATAATTGTAGAAGAGGCTAGGCAGTGCCACAGTGCATGTAGATGTTAGACCAGCGGTTATTAACATTATTAGAGATGATTACAATGATTCAGGATGATAATTTTCCAGACATTCCAGTCATGCTGTCTCACAACAAGCAGAATGAGAATTGTGTGCATTTTCGGTTGAATTGAGACAAATAAATGTGAATGGAAAAAAAAAAGGAAACACACCCACTGAAATGTCACTAAAGCTAACGTTGTTAGTATGTATGCTTGCAGAGCAAGTGTTTTTTGTTCATATTTTCACAATAGTGAAGTCATTTAAATCAGTAAAAAGTAAATAGAAAAGCAAGACAGCTTCCTAGGCATGAGGGCTACTAGCTGCATACAATAGAATAATCTTTAATTGCAATTATTTATATATCTTTTATTTCTAAGCAAAATATTAATACAATTATATAATCTAATATAATATAACATAATATAATATAATATAATATAATATAATATAATATAATATAATATAATTGTGGTAGTGATTCAGAATAAAAAACACATGTGGACACATTGTCAATTTGCTAACATGAAAAACTGTTTGGACTTAGGTGAGTGCTCTGCTAAGCTAGCAGTGATGTCTCAAATATAGATGTATATAAATATAAATGTTGTTGAAAAACGTCTTCACAGGACTGTTTCTACTGAAAAACACCCAGAACCAGGCCATCTTTATTCATGATTTGTTCCATGAGGTCTTGGTATGTTAATAAACTGACCAAATATATTAATGGAAGGATGGTGGGTAGCTCCATGTGCTTGAAACAATGTGTTTATTTATTTGTCTTTTTATCTTCCTTTTTACTTTTCATTTTAATCAAGGAAAGTAAGTACTCCAGTTAGTACTTATTCCTATTTGGATGACCTCTAAGTTTACTAGGTTGCAAGTCAAATGCCTACACATTGCTCAAACTGGATGCAGAAAGGAGAAGTGCAAAGGGTTAAGGTGAGCATGGAATTTGTTGAGTAACTAGTCTACTTACCACTTTAGTGTCTCTGACATGGAAAGACACCCTTGGCTGAGTCACAGTTGCTACTTCTTCTCTGCTTGTTTGCTACATTCACTGTGACATGTTGCACTGGGCCCATGTAGACATTACCCAATCAACACTAGGCCTAGTCTATATGTGGAAGAGTGGAAGAGAGTCCAGGATTAAGTTATGAGAATATGAGGAACCACAGAGAAACCACAGGTTTATCACTCAGTTATAATTTTTTTATATTAATTTTACTACTCTTAATTTTATTGACGCTAAAACTTAAAATTGGAAAAAATGGTCCAACGACAATTTGGTAATTTTCTAAATTAAATAAGTACTCATCCTCTACAAAAAACACATTTCCCTGTAGAAAAGTTATGGCACATCTATTTTATTTTTGTGTACTGTGTTAAACAATGTAATACAAACTGTATACTAAAATAGAGATACGTGTCTTCTCTATCGAGGATGCGTTAATGTGTAATGTGTCCATTACATATCACTACAATAATTTTCGCTTCTGAATGGAACTAGCACATTAAAAGCTATAAAATAAAAAGCTAGGTGAATTTTCTCTTCTCTATTCTGGGTGTACAACTACTAACTAAGGACATGTTAACCAGCAAGATCTACCTGTGACATATTCTTTACTTTGCAGTTTTCACTGAATATTTCACTAAATAAACCTTTATTACTTAATTTAGCTTAGCTTCACAGTGTTAGAGCTGTTTCAGCTTTCTGCTGAGCTGTTTAGCCGAGACATACTTAAACTGTCCAATTCTCACAAATGAGATGTTTAGTGTAGTTTCAAACATTTTGCTAGATTTGGACATTTACTTCTGCACATTTACTTCTTAATTGTTGAAATTCCTGATACCATAGTTTAGGTTATATTAGTCATAAATTAAATCCTTTACAGAAATACAGAAATAAAATGTTTTGGCACAGTCCAAAATATATATATTTTCACATGAAAGTGCAGTACATCTCAGCATTTTTGTTTCATTTCAATATTTTGTGAGTATGTTTGCATTTCACACATATACAGGCATACATCCTATAGCTTAGAAATCAGGCCAGTGGCTTCACTTTGCTGTGTATACCGTAAGGTTATCAGCTATCTAGTGCTATATGGCAGTGTCCCATATACTTTACATAGTACATTACTGGATATATTTCTATCAGTTGTGTTCTATTGTTTGGCTTCTGATGGGTCATGCCATGCTGTTTACGACACAGCTGTCAACAGTTGTTGTTCCACTGAACACTGGTATATAGGGACTTCACTTATGCTGTGGCTAGTATTAAATACAAAAACAGACAATAAAATAAAACTTTCACCTGCAACCCTCTGATTCTGAAGAAGAGTGTGACAGGGACCCTGCATGAAATAACCAGTCGAAAGCTGAGGCCGACAACTAAACAAAACTGGAATCAACCAGAAACCAATCTAGCCAAAAAGTGTTTGGCTGCTCTCTTGGATTTGGTACAGTCATCTTCTATGCCTGTTGAGCAGTGTCCACACCTCAATTCTGGAAACACCAGAAACGGAGCAATGGTGCAGAATAACCACTCTTGCTTCCATAAAGAACCTTTCAGTGAATAAATGATGTCTTAAACACTTGTGAGGGGCCATTTTAAAGTTTTACACCAAAAGTTTCTCCTAGGACTGTCTGTCCAAACAAAGAACCATTTAGGCACAATTTCCAAGTCAATATGAATTAGAAATAATCATAAGTGATTTTAAGACCTTACTGGTGTCAGCAGCTATTTGTTAAAGAAATTACTGAAATATCGACACCCGACAGATGTTTAGATTTGGCCGAAATTTCGAGCAATATTTGATGGTGTATTTATTGTTTTCCAGAAGAGATGCTGGAATACTGTGCTAAAATGTGTGCATTTTACTCATTTTACTGAATGAGTAACCCTAAAAAAATAAATGTTACATTTCATCGTAATGCTAATTCAGGTAAATCTAAATTTCTACATTTTACTTGTGCTTATTTATCACCCTCAGTAACTATATCACCAATATATATGAGAAAAATCAGATATTGGCATTGGCCTACATCCTGATTGTATTGCATTTTCTAACTGGTGCATGATGTAATCAAAATTCAGTGATGACACCTCTGTGAGAACAGTGTAAGTGGACGGTACATTCGGTTTCTGCAGTTTATTGCTCTTAATATTCAGCATTAAGTTTAGACTAAAACTTACTGACTGGGCACCAGCAACTATGTCTGAATCATTGTACTCATTAATGACAAGGAAACCATGGCAACGCTTCAGCCACGGTGGTGGTATGACACGATGACAAAGAGCCGCGTTTATATAATCTCTTCACGGCTGCAGATCCCGGAATGTGCAGCAGATGACTAAATTTAGTTGTGTGTTATCCTTCCTCTTCTGAGACTGTTAAGGGAGTTTGAGTCAGTGGCATTTCCCTTTAGTGGGGAAAGAACGGCAAAGTCAAGTTGCAATACACTCTGATAAAAATAAGCGCCAAAGCAAAGCAAATGAGCTTAAAAGATTCATGGCTATCATAAGAGGCCGAGCTGCGGTTTTGGTTGCTATTTAAAAACTCAACCCAACAATGAGACGACACACAAGGCAAGGGCGACGTGTTCCCCAAGAGACAGTCTGTGTAATTATTTAGGGAACAGCTAGTACCATGCTAAATTCACTTTTGTTCATTATGGTATTAGCATAGTCCCCTTAAATATTATCATAGCCCCCTTTAACAATGTACAAAGTAATGTACAAGTTTCGTAAATGTAATGTAAAAGATGTTTCCCTGTTCATGTAGCCCATATATGGGAACTTACTGCATACCTGTATTCAGTTCATTGCTTTTGTGATGTCACAAAACCAACAAATATATATAAATCCACCTATTCAGCCTACAGCAGTTTTGTTCTCCGTATTCTTACAGAAGTTATAAGGAGTGTATCAGCATCAACTACTTTTTAAATGAGACTCTATACAGGGCAGCCAGTCAGATCAGAGGTCATTTAAATATATTGGTCTTAAAGGCCCTTTAACAACTTAACATTAACATTATTTCTATCTGATAATGAGAGGTCTGACAACGGTTCTGTAAAAATATCTTAGAATTGTCTTTGGTAAATAAACCAACAGTCCAATAAAAGTGTAGGTCAGTGTAAAAAAATAATACAAAAAAAATGTAAAAATGTACAATTATGTACAATTTGAGCTACTCAGTTCAGCTATGGCTCTTTCATAGTATGCACTGTCACATCCAGCTCCACACCACTTATGGGCATGTTCTAATGTTCTAATGCCTCCAAAATGAAGAGAAGAAGATCCTGGCCTCAGCTAGGCAGCAGAAAATTACAAGCTGGATGAACTTTACATAAACCAGACCATACTGTAATATAACTATTGAGATCCATCCAAAATTAATTTCATGTGAAATAAACAACGAGATCCAAGAGTAGGCTAACATAGTGAAGGGTTTGAAAGCATTTCCACCTTCGACACCACTGAACATACAGTTTCTGAGATGTAAACATCAAAAATAATTGCACGGCATGCTGAGGTTAGGTTATGTGTTGCACCAGGCCATAACAACAGTGGCAGATATTCAAGAATGTGGGGATGCTGCAGACAAGACAAAGCTCAAAACAGTGCCTTATCCAGTCTATCTTGAAAAATTACAGATTACACAAAAATACAGATTATACAAATGTATCTCAAGAAACAGTCTCACCCTTAAAGTGAATGCTATGGAGACTAGACCTTATTAATGCTGGTGTTGAATTTGATGACACTGTGATTTCACAATGTCCAGTGTTAAAAAAAAAAAGCACAGCAATTCACAAAGAGCAAGTGCATTACTTTTGTCCACTCATAACCATACCTATGATTAATGGCATCTCTGAGGCCATTTTTACAGCCTTGCAAATATATAGGTTAAGTGAATTCTCATTATATTACCTTGCATTATTGATGACATCCTATAGGGTTTGTGGCTTCGACGCAGTAATATAATTCCCATTTATCAATAGAGTAATCCAGTTTATTATTTATGGGCACATTGGAGGTTGCAGAAATGCTGCATCACATTGTCATGTTAATGATATATGGCACTCAATCACACATACCATGAAAACCCACATGGTCTTTTAACACAGCCCTTGGAGACCTGCACAAAGTCCTAGTCTATCTAAGGCTTTTATTCACTCCCGTGGTCAATATGTGCTGAAGTGCTAAGGTGTTAGCTTTAAAATTATGTTTCTTAATAACAGAAATTTAATTTGAACACATAAAATGTTATTATTTGAATAATTGATGAATAATTACAACCTATTAGAATTCAGTTTACTTTATAGTAATTACGTTTTAAGATACAGTTTCTCTTTTCACTTTATCATTCATTGTTTTCCAGTTCATTTTTCATGGAAGGAACAACTAGTAGTATGTAATGAATTTTAATGAGACAAAAATTAAAAATGTATATTAGGATTGTAAAAAAATTATTCTCAGATATTAATCGATACTAAAATTTAGTATTGAGTTTTATATCAATTGGCACTGGTCTCGATACTTAAATGCCAGCTTTGCATCTGCCGGTTCACGGACATTGACAATTTTCAACAGGCTCTGCAGCAGGCAGCCCCTCCCCTGGCTAGCTGGAGGACCCAGTGTTTACATGAAAAGCCCTCTAACTCGGCCGGAGAACAACCTAGCGTAGCAAAATTTTACATGGACCCTCAGCTAGTGTTGCTTTCTCAACGAAAATTATGACTAAATATTGTCCTAAACGAACATTTTTCATGTGACAAAAACGAGATGAGATGCAACATAAATGTAATGTGCACTATTGTTGATGAATAAGCATGAGACTAAAAGTGGTTTACAACTAAATGTGGGAGAGGAGAAAAAAAGGATTGGGACGCTTGACCTTAGTGTTGAACGGTGCTACATGCCTAGATTGTCCAAAAGTACTGGGACACATTGCAGGGAGAGAGAAATGACACACACAGCATTTTGATAAGCAGCTTTTCCCATATCCATGTAAAAAAGCTGATTGTTCTGATTTGGTTGTGTATACTTTATTTGTTCAGGAATAAAATACATATATGTACTTCTAAATTCTAACATGTTTGGTTGACAAAATAAATGTCGTCAAATCAGGGTGTCTTCCATTTCTGGAATGTATGTACTGTATTCTTAAATCTATAAGGTAACAATAATATAATAAAAAGATAACCTTGTTTGAATTGTGAAATAGTTTTGACTAAAAAAATTTAGATTTTGTCTAAAGTCAGTGGTTTTGTTCATTTAAATCAGACAGTTTTACCTTTTAGCTGCTTAAATACCCAGCACATTGCTTTCAGACAAAATGACAACATGACAAAATTTCTTGGCCTCCACTGGGGGGGGTCTGACAGTCCCGCACAGGTGCATCATACAGCACAGGTGCATCATACTAACCCATTTTCACACATACAAGTCGCAGAGAACATGGATGTACACCATGAACTAGGGATATGTATCAAATGCCTAACAAGCTTTCCACAAGTGGCCATAAGAAGCTTTCAACCCTCTAGCAAACAAAACAAACAGCACTGTAAGCTAGTTTCATGAAGAGGCAAAAAAAAAAACCATTATGCTAATAGTGCTGAAATGCATTAAACACAGCTATTCATAAAGCAACAATTTTAATACTATGTTTAATATGAAAAATCATTCTTGTGACTAAATGACAAAAGGGTTCATGAACTTATTGAATCTCACAATTTAGTTTTTGTTGGTACGGGATGTGGAGATGATGAGGCACCAGCACCAAGGAGAAATTCAGACAGGAAAAAATAAAAAGAAATATGAGTCATTTTAGTCAGCCCTCATGATTTTAAGCTGCACTTTAAGAGAGTGGCCATAGCTTACTCCATCTCACGACACCTTCGCTAACTTTACTATACACCGTTGATGTGGGGGAGCATGCTGACCTGACCGTTTATAAATATGCAAGATAATTCAATTCCAAAAAGGTGGTTTGGGGCCATGTAACACACTCATATATGCACTTTTCAAATCACAATATAAACTGTGAAATAAAGTATACAAACGATAACAGACTTAAGACATTTGGTTTCACAAAATGCTATTCTCTGTCTTATTTTCTTGCTAAGGTTCATCACATTTTTCAATCTCTTTTTTTTATAATTATGCTTGGCTAATAATAAATAACAGGGTAATCCTCAATGTAAAGACAGAGTAAAAAATGTGCATAAAAAGTTAAAATGACTTTCCACACACAAATGGAAGTATCATAAAAATCTGATTCCAGAGGTCTGCTGATGTGCGATGTAATTTAGAACTTGATCTGGACCGCAGGCACTAAACTGATGTGTGATGTAATTGAGAACTTCAGCCACTCTACTGACAGAACGTCTCCTCCACACTATAAAGCTGCCCTGTTTCTCCACACCGTGCTGGATCCCTGCTTAACATGACGTCACTCGTCCATGCCGAGCTGGGAGGCTGAGGATGCGAACAGGTGTAAGAACGAATGCTGAACACGCCGATGAGCGCCACTCGTGAAAAATATCTGGTTTTACAGTAAACCACATCACCACCCTGCACAAATTAACCATCACCTCTGGTCCTGACACGGAGCAAATAAGCCTGATTCAGGCGCAAAAAGACGCGGTGCATTTCAGCTGAACGAGGCAGCGACCATACACTTGCAACGCACGGACATTGGGGAGCATGCCATGCAGGTCGATGTGTGAATTACGCAGCTAATTATGCCCATCAAAACGCACTTACCAGAAACTACGGGACTCGCCTCGCTTTACACGCTCGCTCCTTGCTCTGTGTTTATCGTTGAAGATGGGCGCTACACCCTGCCATCGCTCACGGCTGGGTCATGGAGCCGTTTGTGCGTGTGGGTGGGTGCGAGGATGTGCGTGTGTGTGGGTATGTGTGCTCGAGGACGGTGCTGAAATCTGGACGCTTAAACGTCTGCATGTGTGTTTCCGTGGCAGCGTCGCGCTGCAGCGGCGAAGGTAAGGCGCATGCGCGGAGTGAGTGATTCACGGACCACCACCCAGCTCATGGGTGGAATGAGAAGGGGGCACGGACGGACGAGGCTGCCGCGTGGAAAAATTGTCTATAGACGCTGTACAGTGGACTCCCATGGCTTGGAAGATGAGAATCCTTTTCAATTGTTTGACTGAGAGAAGTGTGTGTGTGTGTGTGTGTGCGTGTTTGTGTGTTTGTGTGTGTGTTTGTGTGTGTTTGTGTTGGCTTGTATCGACTGGGA
>JBBPDC010045913.1:0-11601 GCA_037974485.1 Hemigrammopetersius urotaenia
TGGCCTAAGACTGTACAAGTTTGTGGGATCTTTTGGGATTGTACACTTGTTCGTTGCAGAAAGCAAATGAATGTAAAGTGGGTAAAGTAGGTAGTTTCACAGTAGGTGATCCTGCATTCGCCCACTTCTGAGGGCTCCTAGTTTTTGGCCACTTCTAGAGTTTCGTCAGTGAGGAATGAGCCCAAGTCCAAAGACCAATGATAAACATACATATACACGTGTGCACACTGTACCTTGATTTGCGGAGAACACCAGGAGGCCTTACACCTCTTCTTCAAAGCTGCTGCCACTGCCATTGTGACAATGCACAGGCCAGGCAGTACTCAACCTGGATCCAATGGAAACTTTGAGGTAGTCCTGAACGTTGTGCCTGTATAAATATTCTCTTCCTTAATTGACTATAAAACTAGTGGTGTGTTCAGACCAGAAGCACCCGAATGCCAGGTACTGCCACAATGTCTTTCTTCACCTTACACAGAGGGAGAGTACAAAAGTACAAAAGTAAATTTCTGATATATCACTGTAATTACAATAGAGCTTTAAACTTCTCTACAGTTTCTCAGCATAAGCATTATCAGTATATTTTGGGAAATGCCATAAAATGATTTGGTAGCCTCAGATCTCAGATTATTTGCACTTCCTAAAGATTGTACTAAAAGCACCAACAAGACAAAATCAGAAAACATTTTCACTATAATTCTGCAATCTTGATCTTCAGGATCGCATGCTGTAAGTTGTGGTAAATATAGGTAACAGTATAAGTGTCTCAGATAGGAGCTCTGGTCCTTAATACTTGAATGGTTGCTTGTAGTTTCTTTCCGGGCTCACTGCCAGTGATGTCTAGTGTAATAAAAAAATGACCCCTCTTCTTTGTTTTTTAATGATTTGATTGTTCCCTCTACCTCTGAGGTCTCTGTGGGTTTGGAGTGGCCTCAGCTATGAGCACAGCAGTTTCTAACATGGTGGTTGCTGCTGTTGCTGACCCTTTCCAATGCATTTCACAGAACAATCGCCACAATTTTTAAATGTCATTATCCAGTGTTGCAAGGATGGTCAGAGACTTTGATGAGCTGTTAGCGGTTAACCATTAAATGGGTCATAGGTTTGTCACAAATGCTCACAGACCACAGCCCTCTTTCTGAATGAACAAACCGTTTTAGCTACAGCCCCTTAACACCAATTAATTCATTTTAGTCCTCTGTAGGGACATGAGCAAGAATAATTTATGCAATATATTTGAGTCCTATTGCACTGTGAAGAGGGCACCCTGGGCTTTTTGCTGATAAAACATTTGTGGCTGTGGCTAATGAAGCACATGGACTTTGGTTTCAAAATGGCGGGCATCACATCTTCCACGATGTATGTTAACAAGGGAGATAAGTGATAATTTCTGCAGATTTTATGTTTCTGTTGCTAATAATCAACATTTTTCTTGAATATAAGAGTCTTCACTTTTGTACCATTTCAGAAAGGTACAGTAATTTTAACTCTTTAAAATTTTTATTCAGTGTCCTCTGTAGTGGACATCAGGACGTACTTTCTCCTGTTGTAACCAATTTTCATACTTCAGTAATCATTAAGGTTAGTGAGGCCAAAAGGATTTAGCAGGAATGAACAGGCTGAACATGTTTATCATATGTGAACACAACACAGCACAGTGTGAACATCACAAAATCGCTCTCTGCATTTAACCCAATCACCAAGTGAAGCAGCGGCAGCCAGGAACACAGTGGGGATGGTACCTTGCTCAAGGGTACCTCAGAGGTGGCACTAGCAGTCCTGGGACTCAAACCCATGACCTTCTGATTGCAGGGACAACTCACTAACCACTAGACTTACAGCTCTCTTTCTGGACACCAACAAACTTCAGTGTTCTGGCTTACGTGTTTCTTTTTATCACACTTTGATAAAAAGCCACATGTAATCCAGAGCACCGAAGTTTGTTGGTGTCCAGAAAGAGAAATTTGTTTTAGTTCACACACAGACACACAGAGACAGATGTACAGTACACAATCAGCTAAAAAATACTTAAATGTTGATTTATATGATTTATACAGTTGATAAAAGTGAGTTAAACTATATATATTTTTTTAAATTGCAGTTTAACCCTGTCCATAGCCACATATGCCTGAGGGCTTCTGATAAATTCTTATGATAAAAATATCTAAAAATAATTTTTTGGGGAAAAAAATGCTGTCACATTCATAAATTATCTAACATTCTATACAGCCATCTGGCTCATTCAAATTCATGTTCGTCTAGCTTCCTTGTCGGTTAAATTAAGCATAGAAAAGTACTCTTCTCCATCTCTCTTTTGCTCTCTCATAATCTCTAGTCATTTTTAAAAAATGTTTCAAAGGACTGTTATAAAGGAGCACCCTAGGTGTATAGGACTAGCAGACCGCCTTACTTGGCCAGTCTACTATTAGGGCAGCAGATCCTGGGCCATGGAGATACCATGAACATTTTATTCCACACCCTCTGTGCTAACTTAACTTGAACCATCCAACAATGGGATTATATGTATCAAGAAGAAAATGGCTGCAATCAGAAAAAAGGTAAAAAACCAAGCAACTGAAAGGTCATTATGTATGCATGCACTAAATGTATTTTTTTTTAACTTGTCATGTCTGGCATCTTAGCAAACAGAATATGAAGCTGGGTACCTTGGTGTGCCAGACACCTTTGCCAAGTGGGGTTTGACAGAAACATCATACACTTGTACTGTCAGTGCTATAATAGCACACAGAAACCTGTGTGTCTATGCCTGTACCTGTGTGCGTGTGTGTATATGTGCGTATGCATGAACGTGTGAGTGCATGTGTTAGTGGATGTGTATGAATGAGTGGATGTGTGTGTGAAAGTGAGCCTCTGATTGTCCTTTGTATGCCTATGTATATACATGTGTATATAAGTGTGCATATATGGGTGTGTATGCGCGCAAATAGGTGTGTGCCTTTATGTGTGCATATGTGACTGAGTGAGTGAGTGAGAGCGTGGTTGAGTGAGTGAGTGACAGGGTGAGTAGCTCAGTGGGTGGAGGTAGCTCAGTGGGTAGGATACTTGCCTCCAGACCAAGAGGTCATGGGTTCGAATCCTACCTTCAGCACCACCACTGGGTCCTTGAGCAAGACCCTTAACCCCAAGTTGCTCCAGGGAGAGACTGCCCCTGTAGTTAGAGAATGAAAGTCGCTTTGGATAAAAGCGTCTGATAAATGCCGTAAATCGGTGAGTGAGTGAACGGGTGTGTGTAGTGTCCGGGTTCATCATGGAATGTTTTGCTGTGAGGGGCCACAACAACGCCGCCCGGCGCCCAGGGAAGATTGAGTATCCCCGGAGACCACAGGACCCGGCTGCACACCCCAGGAGTCGGGGGCGTGACCACGCAGTGGGAGTCCACCCTGCGAAATGCTCTGTCTGTCCAAAGGAACTGAATCAGGAGTGCCGAAATAACACATTAATTTTGACCAATGAATCACAGGAAAAGTTTTTAACAGGGTCTGGAGTTTTGTCGAAACATGCGACCCACCAAGATGTGCTTCTGCCAGGGCTGTACTGGCCATCGGCCTTACCGAATCCTGTCAGCACCCCCCTCCACCAAAGAGCGAGAGGGAGTCCGGCGGGCACAGAATCCTTAAGCAGCAGCACCACCCAAAAACCCCAGTGGCAAAGTGACGGCTTATATTGTGTTCTTTGAAAACCGCAACAGTTTCCTGGCATATCAGACATACAGCCAATGATCGTACCTGAGTGAAAAAATATTTTGCTGTTCACGCCCTCTTAAACACTTGGCATTCACTGTCCACTTTTCTGTTCTATGGTCTGCTCATGTTTACTATGAGGCTCAAAGGGCAAATCCAAACGTGGAGTGGTACGTAATATGTCACACCTCAACAAAGGTTAATGTATCTGTAGTTCACCATCTACTGGGAAAACACATGCATTGCAGGAAAAAAGCAAAATGAATCTTGTCTCTCAGTAAGAGACTTAGATTTAAACAAGAAAGCCTGCAGGCTTGAATGTGTGGAATCTCAGCTGTTCAAAATACTGAACATGAACCCAGTACCCCCTCACCACCTCTACCAACCTGTGCCCTAAAGTGTGCCCTAAAGAGAGGGCAAGACCCTTCTTTGGATCTACCTGCAGGCAGAAATCTTAATGAACCTGTCACTCTCCCTGTCAGCCAGGCTTGTGTTCATCTGACAAGAAGAGCCAGAAATCTAAATAGACAAAAATAGTTCCAGAGAAAAAATGGATGCTATAAATGTTTGTGCAGTAAGGACATTTCACGCCTTTGAGTTACGCTGACAGGATGATGTTCAAAATTCTCAATAAGATTTGATAGGATGACTTGACCAGTCAAGAACATTTGATTTTATTCATTTATTTGCAGTATATTTGGAATTATTCTCCTCATCAATGGAAAGCACTATTCACCTGATTTTGAGATAACTGATTAAATCTGATTACATGCTTCTATACATTTTGGAAAACATACATTTTATTCCTGCAGACATTCACATAATTTTTAACGAGAAAATGCGAAGTGTGATTGCGTGTTTACGGTTTACACATATAATCTACTTGACTTGACATCGCTGCATTCATGGGCTGGCTACATCTAATTTTACCACAGTGACATACGTCTTATTTACAACTGACTCTAGCTTTAAAGTCTTGAAGTCTGTTTATGAGTCTGCTGTGTGGTTCGCTCCGCATTTGCTTGTCCATGTTTCTCCATGTTTTGTACCTTGCTGACCTCCTTAGCCTCCTCACACACTCTTTCTCCAACACATACCATTTCAACGGCAACTCAGCCTCTCTCCCCATGCATTACAGAGCTTCATCTACTGATCAAAAATCTGAATATATGCGCACTGCACTGGATATTAACAGATGTTTTGATGTTGGAATTTTCCTAAAATTAAAAATGGGCTCCAATGAGATGTATCGCCAAAAACCTGTTGAATAAAAATAACAATAAACCTTAAAAAGTACCTGCTTTCGCATTCACACAAATAAAATATAAGAATAACAGTACTGTGATTGCTGAAGTAGTGTTATTTAGCCAGGTAGCCATGCTTAACCAAGATGAGATGGAGCCCTAAGCCTTTTTTGTCATTTTTCTGTTGCCATAAGACCATTTCATGTGTCTATAAAAGCTGCCACAGGATAACTCTTTCTGGCTGCAGCTACAAGTCGGCTTAATCACAAACTCCTCTGAACTCGAACCAAGAAGAAGATTATCAACTGTTTCCTAAAACACCAAAAGTTGTTTATCAGATCTCAATCTGATTGAGCATCTGTAGGATGTGTTGAACAAACTGAACCGATTCATGGATGCCATCCTCACAACTGACAGTAAACCACAGAAATGGGTAAGAGTTTTTTATTGCCATAAGGGCGAATATGGTTTTAATGTTATGTTTTTCATTTGCACTCTTGTTTTGCATGTCATCAAGCCTCAGAAGTGACACATTATTTACCCTGTCTCTGATGAATGTCTCTGTGGCTGCTCGCATTAAGTTAGCTTTCAAGGCTAAGAATGGACTTGCACCTCCTTACTTGTCTGCACTGATCAAGCAGCGTGTCACTTCTCGTCCTCTCAGGGCATCAAGCACAGCTTGTCTTGAAGCTCCGTTGCTCAAAAGAAGAGGAAGACATGCATCTAGACTCTTTTCGGTCTTGGCCTCGCAGTGGTGGAATGAACTACCTCTTGCAATCAGATCTGTGGAGTCCTTCGCCTCTTCAAGCGTCGTCTGAAGACCCATCTCTTTAAAGAGCATCTTGGCGACTAACTAGTCCTCCCGCTCATCCTATATATTTACAAATCCCTCAGTTACTTACCCTTTTAACTGCTTTACTGTTTTCACTTACTTGTGTATTAATCTCTGACTTGCTTTTTCTCTTTGACAGGGTTTGTTATGGTGTGTAACTCCAGCAGTAACTTGGTTATATACTTGTTGTTGATTTAAGTTTAGCTTTACAGGTTTAAGAACAGTTGTGGACAACTTTAAGCACTGATGTACATCGCTCTGGATAAGAGCGTGAGCTAAATGCCATAAATGTATATTGATTGGGGAAAGGGGGTGCTTCTTTCCCTCAAATTCAACATGAGAAACAAAAGGCACAATGACACACAGTACCTACAAACACCACTAGCCAGCTGGACTGTGGAAAGAGCTTAACTGTTTTAGTGGTGGTGGCGTAGTGGGTAGGATACTTGCCTCTAGACCAAGAGGTCCTGGGTTTGAATCCTACCTTCAGCACCGCCAATGGGTTCCTGAGCAAGACCCTTAACCTCCAGGGAGATTGTCCCCTGTAATTAGGAATTGGACGTCGCTTTGGATAAAAGGGTCTGATAAATGCCGTAAATGTAAATGTAAATGTTTTATAAAGTGCCTCTGTTGATTTAACAGTGCAGAACACAAGCCAAGATCCATATAAGCAATCATGCACACATTGAATGCAGCCCCATTAACAAGTTCAGAAATGTTTGTATCTTTTTTAAAGGAATTTATCACCGTCAGGAGAGTGTGAATGCTACTGCACATCATGGTACTTTTATGGTTTTATATTTTGTTGCTTAAATACATGTAGTTATTTTTAAAACCTAACCACAAAACTTGAGGCTTTCATTAAACATCTCTATTGACACAGATTTTCACACAAATGTATTTAATATGTGAACAAGGTGCTGGATCCAATCTGAGAGGACAAAATAAACTGTGAAATGATACAAATCCAGTCTTTCTGAAAAGAGTTACTTCAGTATTTTAGCACATATGATAAATGATGGAAAAGCTACAAGTTTGGTGCTAGGCTTGTGTTAGAATAGCAGCTTTTCCCTTTCATCTGTGAACAAAAATCGTATTTGAAATGTAATGAAAGCTTGGCGAGCTGATCATCTTTCTTTTTTTTTTTTTAAGAAATGTCTTTTTCTGAAATTGGAATCATGCTCTAATTTCAAATTGTTCCTGGTTTATTGAAAATGTAACAGGCATCAGTGCATGGCAAACTGATTTTGCAACCAGAAAATGGGGAAATGTACAAAGAATCTTTAATTCCATTTCTTGTTTTCTTTTAATTCATTCTCTTCACATTTTAGTCTTTTATGTACCTGTACAATTATAATTTTAAAAAAACCAAATAAAATAAAATATATTTATATGGATTCCTGCTTTGATGCTGTTATTTTATATTGTAAAACACGGCTAAACAGTAATTGCACAAATAAATAGGAAAAGTAATCACGTTTCGGTAATCACAAAAATAGAGTTGAAAAAACAGCATATGGATCTCTCAACCTATGTCATCCAAACAGGCTAGAATTAGCACTGTAACTCCCTAGTTGAAAATGGGTCAGCATCTTATGGTCACTTAGACTTGCTGAACTCAATAACCAGAAAAAAATGTACTCTTTCTGTTTACTTTTACTCCTTATGTTAAGGTTTACTCACACCAAACTGTTTGCTCCAACACTGAAAGCTTTTAATCACTACTTTTTACAAGCCCTGTGACATATTTGTACTATCTTATGCTTTTTGAGCTCTTTCATTCACAAGCACAGCGGAACTGGAAGGAGTTTAGTGTTCTGGACTCCTCCGAGTTCACTATTGCTGCAGTATATGCTGCCACCTAGGGGTTTTACTTGGAACAACACCTAATGTTTCAATTTGAGCAATACATTTACATTTACGGCATTTAGCTGACGCTCTTATCCAGAGCGACGTACATCAGTGCTTAAGAATTCCACAACTGTTTCTTACCCGAAAAACAGCTTAAATATGAGTCAACTATTTAACCAAGATACTGCAGTCAGAGCATCTATACAACAACTGTCCAAATAATAACTAGCCAACGCCTAACTAGCCAACGCCTAACCTAGAAAAGAACAACGTAAGTAAAAGTTAGACCATACACCACATGAACGGAACAAATAAGTAGTTGTATCTGTTATGTTTTCTATTTGTAGTCCTCTACACCCTCTCCTATTTCTTTTCTCTTGGCTTCCACACTACAGTCTGACATCTGTTATGCCCACAATGATATCGGCTATTTTGCGTTGCTTCATTTTCAGATGACTTATGATCTTCCACCAGTTCAAAGGTAATGGGAAATTCAAAGGTAAATGAATTTCGTTCAGTAAAATTGCTTATTTGTACACTGGAACTAGTCTGAGCTACAGCCTCTGAACTGAGCTCAACTGCAACAGTATATACACGAGAAACTGTTCTGCCATGAACAAAGAACACATTTCTCCACTGAATATACCCTGAACACTGAAAATATTTAAAGTAAAGTGTTCCCCGTATAGTCATGTGCAGAGGTGGACCAGAACATCATGTGTGGGCATGGCGTATCTGGGTGGATGGGTGGGGGGTATCTATCCATCCATCCCCGTTTTTGTAGTGTGGGCGGTAAAATAACATTCTTTTTATATAACTTATAAAAGGAACATTTGTGGCAGAAGGCATAACCTATTTGTGGTGTTTTTATACTTTAAGAGAATAAAAACTCTCATACATGTAACATGCTTCCAACTTTAGTTTTCTTCTTCTGCACACATAGCTCAGTAGTACCTTTAACATGTCTGAACTGTAATGCCATCTGCAGTCTTGTAGTGGTCACAGCAGTATTGTTCAATAGAATAAGCAGAGGCAATGGAACTTTTATTATTTTTTGTGAACAAATATAGAACTACATTTACGAGATATATCAATAAAATCAAATATATGCAACACATGATTCATTGTAGTCATTAGGGAGGCTATATGAGATCAGTTTCCAGTGTTTAACCTGGCTATTTTCTGAAAGAAATTCATTAATGTCTAGATTTTCTTATTGCTGGGGTTACGTTTCAATAGCACCCGCACATAAAGAAAAAACGTGATTTTGTGATGTGGCAAAAATATGCCTAAAAATGCCTATTTTTATAGTGTAAACCCCAAACATACCCCCAAATATGCTCCCAAAACACTTTTTCTTTTTAAACTCAGCTTAATACATTACCCTTGAAAAATATAAAGGTAAACCCATTTTTGTACTGTACAGTATACACTAGGGGTCTCCAACATGTTTACCTCTGAGAGCTACTTTTACAAAATGAAAATGCCCGAGAGCTACACATTTTTGTAACGTTTATTTCAACCAAAACAAACTGAATAAGTATATATGCCTTAACATTAATTATTTGTTGGCCTCCACAACTCCACAACACAAAAAATATTTAGTTCACCTGCATCTGCATTTTGTATTTCTGTATGCATTTGCCCAAACTTGTACATCGGCAATAGCAGACAAAATTTCTGTCTTACTTTTATGGTCCCTGAATAACGTTTCAGTCACTGCGGTCATAACCTCCTTTACAATCTCGCCATCGGTGAAGGACTTTTTGTGCTTCGTTATGATGTGCGCCACTTTAAACGAGTTGTGTAAAGAGTACCTGAAAACCATACTTGAGTAAAAGTACAGATACCTTACTATAAAAATGACTCCAATACAAATCACCAATTGGTATGACTACCTGCCGCTGTCATGGTTGCTGCCCATCTCACATCATCTGAATCTGAATCTGAATCCAAATCCGAATCTGAATCTGAATCATCAACCCTGACTCATCAAGCTTGACAGCAGCGCAACTGTTTGATTGACAACTAATAGGCAAATAATGATTTGGTGTAAGAAGGGAGCGGTTAGGATTGGATATACATGCAAGTTGGTTTTCCGAGTGACTAATCAAATTTGGTCAAGTTTTCAAATGTATGTAAATTCGTTAACCCGAGCTACTTGGAGAGGGGTTGCGAGCTACTGGTAGCTCGCGAGCGACGTGTTGGAGACCCCTGGTATACACTGAACTGTTGTACGACAGTGACAGACAGTGCTGTATGCACTGTCGTTTCCTTTGGTATACGCAGAGTAAATACAGTAATAAATTCATTTACAGTAAAAAATGCAAGGCTTTGAGAAGAACAACACAAAAAACACAGAACACTTCAGAGGTTCCAGGGTTAAAATTCTGGACTGCAGCTGCCACAGATGCATCACCAGACAGCAGCCAATCAGCAGCGAGGAGAAATAAATAACGTTCTCGGATTGGCTACTGTGAAATCGTCCAACTCAGAGTTACAGGTGACTGACATCCAGGCATGGCTTGGAGTTTAGGCTCCCTGGCATGCAGAGTTTGGTTATGGGCTACAGGTCTGTGAGGCAAGGTTTGAACATTAGGGCCAAAAAGAACTGGAGCTTAAACTTCATAGCTGCTGGGAAGCAGTAGGTTCACTTCAAAACAGGTTGGTTGACTTGTGCTTTGTGAGGATCAAGGTTGTTGTTTACTAAAGCTTGTTCAGGATTGAAGAATTGGAGTTGTTTGTTCAGGTTGATTGATTTGGGGTTGCTGGTTGCATTGGCTCATCCAAAGTACCTGGATCTGTTGACTGGGTTAGGGCCATTGGCCAAGATGTACAAGAATATTTCTGAGCCTTTTAATCTTTTCATGATTGTTTGGCAGGTTGACTATAACAGAATTGGGCAGCTCAGGGCGACCAATCGAGTCGGCTGGATCTCCACAGGTGAACAGAGATGATCTGCTGCTGCGTGAACGTGTGGAAGGGCAGCTCCTAAGTTTTGGACTTTTGGAGAGTTCGTGTGTGAAAATTACTTTAGGAGCAGCCGAGGAAACCGTCACAGGTAAACCCGGTAACCTCTACAGTCTCCGCATCGCTCTTTGCTAGGGTTGGATGATCTGACAGGTCTACCAGTTTAAACAGAGGAATGATGAACCTTTAGGGCATGACTGGGAACATTATAGTACTTTTCTTGTTCATGTGGACATTTTAAACAAGTTTAGGGTCTTAAACAGGGGCTTTAATGGGATTTGTTTTCCTGTCAACGTCTTCAAAATGTTTGATTTAAAAATTGTTACCAGAACTGTGTAAATAAACGTTAGTGTGTTTGTGTGTCTATAATATTTTTTCTGTTTGTGTATAATGTGTGTTTGAGAGTAATGTTTTTGTATGTGTGTGTGTATGTTTTTCTATGTGGGTTTGAGCAATGTTTTTTTCTGTTTGTGTATAGTGTGTATGTTTGTTTCTGTGTGTGCATGTTTGTGTGCAAAACGTGTGTTACTGTGTGTGTGTGTGTGTGTGTGTGTCTGTGCATATTTTTTGCAAGTCAACTAGTCGGTCAGTCAAGTCGAGGAGTTGTTTGATGACGTCACACACACAGCGGAGGAACACAGCGTCCAACACTGAGCAACTTTTATTAAAGTTCTCTGTAACATTAACAGTCAACAAGACTATTAAACATAACTACACTAAACAAAGGCTGATACCTTGAATTTTCTGGTAAATTTAAGTGTAGAACTTAAGTCTGCGCTTGTGCCTCTTTCACCTCATTCTTGTTCAGACCAGGGGCCTGTTTCAGAAAGCAGGCTAGTGAAAACTCAGAGTAATTTGACTCCGAGATGAAGGAAACCCGGAGTTTCAGAAAGCCAGTTCAGCCAAACTCCGAGTCAGTTACTGTGGCAACATTCCCCCTGAAGCTAACCTGCTCGCTAGCAGGTTTTACTCCAGTAACTCTGAGTTTCTCCACTTTAACCCC
>JBBPDC010045963.1:0-11600 GCA_037974485.1 Hemigrammopetersius urotaenia
GATACAGAGACAGAGAGTGAGAGAGACGATCCGCACGCTCCGGAAAAGTCACGAACGAGAGAGAGACAGAGAGAGAGGGCGAGCGAGAGAGAGAGACAGACAGACAGACAGAGAGAAAGAGAGTAAATCCGCGCTAAAATATCAAGGTGAAAGTCCTCATAGCTTGCATAGTATAGACCCAGCTCCCAACCTAACTTTGTGAATAGATTATAAATATTTTTTTATTGCGCAATAAGAGTCTCACATTAACGCAGCACGTTAATGCTGATAACGGCCCACCACTAATATATATATATCTTTATTATATCATTACCATCTTAGAAATATATTCACTTTTGGTTATGTCCTCATCCTGAACCTGGCCTTGTAACATTCTACCATGAGAATAAAGTTTAAAAATATGATTCATCTAAAAACTTTTCATGGACATGAATAAAGCAATACTCAATTCATCAAAAATCACACAGTAAAGATGCCAGTATCGCATTCATTCTCGCCAAGGTGATTTCAATTCCCAGTGGGTTGTTTGGTTGCCATGGAAAAGTATGTTGACAAAAGAGCTCATGTCTGATTTAGACATATTTAGATATGCATTTTCATGGACAGTTATTGAAGAAATATAAAACATTGCTTGAACAGATATTTTTATTCCACATTAAACCTTGCTGGAATTTGAAGTTAAACAGGCATCTTTTTTGTGCATCATATCCTGCATATTAAAGCTATGGACCTACCAGTTGTTCATAAAGTACCATAGAAACATAATTTCCTCCACATCCATTTCCATCACACCCCATTATTTTGTGGCAAAGACAAGAATGTGGTGAAAAACAACCTCTAATCTGAGGTTTAGGCAAAAAAAAACCTTACAAGTCATTATGAATTATTACAAGAAACACTCATTTATATGATAAGAAGGTCTGGATCCTTGCCACTCTCCAGCGATTGCATGGATTTCTCCAGTTTATTAAGCAGCACTTGATTTTACAGGACTGGAACCAAATTGACCAGAATCAGGAAAGCTAACTATGGTTAGCTGGTTAAACACACAACAGGTCACAGTGCGCTACTTATTAGCAAGTTGCCCAGAAATTCGGCTTTGCACTTGATATCCTCAGACTTCAGCACCCTTTTGGGACTTTTAGTTTAAAGGAGCTTAAAGGCATACATCATGCAAGATAAATGATAACTGGGCATGAAAAGTTGCCCTTCGTCATCTTCTGTTAGCACCAGCAATGTTAGCATTAACACTGTTAGCGCTGCTGTTGGTTAGATGTCGTTTCCGTCAAGCTTGTCACAGGAGAGAGTTGGCCTATCTATGGAAAGAAAATGCAGTTTGTGGGTGGAGTCAGGTCTGTGAAATCAGGTATGTCCCAAAAGAACAACGCCACCCTCCTGTTCTTATAAAACATTGTTTATTATTCTGATAAGGATCTGTTAAAGTTCAGTACAGATAACAAAATACATTTTGTTACATCTCTGGGCCTCTGCTCACATCCTCCCCTCCACTCTACCCAAGTTGCAGTATGCAGGCACATTCCTCATGCAAAGAGATGGGACATGCAGGAAACCCCCCTCAACCCACCCCACCCCCACCCAAACCGCCCATACACACCCACTCTATCAGGCGCCCTGGCACAGTTCCAAGGTAAAGAAAATAGAATAAAGACTTTCTTATTCTGGCGCGCCTATCACGGCCTATTCAAGCGCACTTACATTGGACAGACAGACAGACAGACAGACAGACAGACAGACAGAGACAGACAGACAGACAGACCAAACAAATGTCATGCTAAGTGTCAAGACCCTGGCATACTGATAAAGACGTCATGATGTTTCTGGGCATGGAGAACTGAACCGGCGGAGCTTGAGACTGGCGGTTTGTCCCACCATGATAAGGTTGCTTTTGCGGGTTGTTTTGTTTCTGTTTTTGTTTTTTTTTTTGACAGATGACACATCTGGAGATGTTCTCCTAAAAACTTTCTTCTCATGAGTTCTTGGTTCCTCAGCAACATAATAGATAAATAAATATAGTAATAAATAGGTGAATAAATAATTGCTGTGCAATAAAAGTGCGGTGCTCACGATCATGTGACACGACTGAAGGCTCGTAAAGGATGGCGATCTGCTGAATGGAAAACAAAGGGGCGGATGTTTAGACGTTTCATGGTAAAAGATGTTGAGAGGAAAAGGCACACATGGCTGGATGGCTAAAGCTGTGTGTGTGTGTGTGTGTGTGTGTGTGTGTGTGTGGTTTTTGTTGTCTTTTTCAAACATACAACTTCAAAGTCTGGCCTCTTTGTGGACAATCCACCAGCTACCCACTATTTGGCATGTCCCCCTGTTTAGCTGTGTTCAGTCTGCCCACTATTTGGCATGCCATCCCAATTAGCCTTGTCCTGTCTGCCCACTGTTTGGCATGCCAGGCTGGTGCAGTGTGTGAATCTTCACTGGCTTCACTGGTATCTGTTTGGGTCCCTATGTGTTGTGATTGTCTCGAGGACGCCTGTTATGGTCACCTTTGTAGATGAGGGAACCACGCTAGGCTATTGGCCATTATTCCCCATAGCCACCACATGCTAGGTGGTGTATATGTGTATACATTTGTGTGTGTGTATATTGTGTATACAAATGAAGACCCATGCAACCTTCCTAAAGGGGACTTTCGATCTCATGCATCCTTTCGCACATAAAGTCATTCAGAGTGGGTTTAGTGTGAAATGGTGTTGTATTTGTTTATAGTGGAGGTCAATGGAACCGAACGTCTCCAACACAAATCCAGCTGTTTTACTCTCTATCACCCCCCAGAGTGTTTATATGGATGTTGATGATGTAAAATAGTGAATCTGAACTAAATCACTTTTCTTTGGGGACTATTTTACCTCACAACGCCCTACATGTATCCCTCCACCATGAATGGGTTTATTTTTTAGGACCAAAATCTTCTCAGAACGTGTCAGGTGGCACAACCAGAACCATTTCATTAGAATAACTTACTGTGAGGGAGCTTTTAGAGGTGGATGTCTGGTTCCATTCACCTCCACTGTGAACAGTTCTAACCGTTTCTCTAGCTCGGGACACTCTAAATGACTTTTTATACGATTTATTTATGCAGAAATTTTAAAAAATCAGTAGAATTCTCCTTTAATCCAAAGATTCTAATGATGTGCTTATGGAGATTAAATGTGGGCCATGAATCAATCAATCAGAAAAAAAAGGGAAAAAAACTACAAAGTGGATCCATTGACAGTCCTACACAAATCTGTACCATGTGGTTGATGTAAGGTCATCCAAATCAATAAACTCTATGCAGGGAAAGTTCTCACACAAAAGCTACCTGTACGAGGAAGAAGCAACTGAGGGGTGTCTAAAAGTTTGTAGACACCTGCTCATCATAAGGGAGTTTGCCTGTACTCTTCTGAGAGGACTACACTAGATAGTGGAACATTGCTGTGAGGATGTGATTGCATCACTAGCTGACTCTTGGTCTTCACCTGCAGCTGCTCCAGAGCATCTTTATGCTTTTCTATGTAGATTTTACAAGTATGGACCTGATTTCACAAATTACAATGAATGTCTACAAACTTTCGGACACATACACATAGTGTGTGTTGTAATATAACAGGCTCTGAGCAATCGTGTCCATTAGTAAGATAACTCATGAAGCAAAAACGTTGTTTGGGCAGTACCAAAAAGTAGCTTGTGAATACCACATGGCATCTCCTGTATTCAACGTTTGTGAGGTCAGTTTGTATCCATGCACATTAACCATCAACACTCCTTCGAACTTGTGTGTCAAGGTCTAGAACGTTTGCTGGGTTTAGTCACTTTGTTTCGAGTTTGGTCTATGCACCGAGCCGCTCTGAGCTTCTGTCAGCTTCTCGTAATGCAACTGGAGGAAAACGGGGTTCCCCTTTGTGCTGATATGGTCAGTATTGGCTGGTGTCATGTTCTTCGGTGCTCTAAGATGGTGAGATGCCCTCAGGACAGCTCAGCCTTGGTTCGTTTTAATGGTGTGGTGGATGGACCCCACTTTGCTTTCTTCCTATGCTCTCCTTCGTTCTTCTTTCCACCTTGGCTTGGTTCTCTTGTTGGGCTGCAGTCCCGCTTCTGCTGATGGTACCTCCCCTCCTCCAATGTCTCCTCCGTGGCTTTCACAGTGGCGGTCCCTCCTCGTCAATATAGCTGATGTGCTCTGTAGAGCTCCGCCCACTGGCATCCCACTCCTGCATCTCCAGCTCCAGCTGGGGGGCAGGTCCGGGGTGGGCAGGACTTGATGTCTGCTGGAACCAGACTGAAGTGCCCGGGGAGCTGCTGAGGGAGGCCGGTGCCGAGCAGTGGGATTTGTTCAGTGTAGGTGGGCCGTCCTGGGAAGGAGGTGGTGCCAGTGAGGGACGGGAGGGGTGCGGTCCCTGGCATGGTGAGAAAGAGGGCGACTGGGAGCGAGACGAGGAGAGGGACAGGGAGAACGAGAGAGAGGGGGAAGGGGTGCGTGAGGCGAGAGGGGGCCGGTCAGGAGCCGGCTGGACATAGCCGTTGTTGTTACCGGAGCCCAGAGGTCTGCCAGGCTGCTCGTTCTGGACAGTCTCACTGTGGGACAAGCTAGCATTGGGCGAGCCCTTCGAGTTGACCCCCAGGGATGTCTCAGGTTGGGCTTGTGGTCTCTGAGGGCTGGTGGGTATGAGGCAGCTGGGAAGGCCCGCCATGCCCCCCGGGTTGGAGCTGTCCAATAGTGAGCACGGTCTGAGAGGGGAACAGGACAGAACAGGGTGGCCAGGGGCCGCTGTGGGTGAGGTGATGGACGGGCCGCTGGTGCTGCTGGGGGGCGGAGTCAGCGAGAGGGGAAGGGCGGTCAGGAGAGGCTGCGAGCCCGTCAGGAAGAGAGGCCGGAGAAGGCGGATCATCTCCTGCAGCTCCTGACTCAGCTGGGAGACCTGCTGTGATAGGTTGGTCATCTGCACATAAGAAAGTGAGATTTCCGAAGGTTATTATTCTTTTAACATGATTCCTTTTTCTTCCTTAGGATTAAACAAACTGTTTCTTTCAGACTGACATGTGTAAAAGTAAAGAAAAGTGGCCCTTAAAGTCAGACGAGAACACACCACAGCACACAGTGTGAAATTCTTTCTCTGTATTTTACCCGTTCACCAAGTGAAGCAGGCTGCTGCCACCAACGAGGGGTGCCAGGGAGCAGTATGTGGGGACAGTATCTTACTCAAGGGAACCTCAGTGATGACGCTAGCAGCATTGGGATTCAAACCCACAACCTTCTGATTGCAGAGGCAACTCTCGTTCAGAAAGCAGTTCAGGATTCCATTGAAATTAATGTGTGAAATTTGGCAAACTTTCTATGCTGAATATGCAAATGCATGGGTTTTGGTGACATCACAAATGTTTTCTGCACTGTTTTGCTGCTCATTTTCAATATATATTCTATATGGAGTGGAACATGATGAAACCTTAACAAAATTGTCATTATGGTCCCGTTAAATGAGTAAAACACAGTAGAATAGTGGTTCTGCCCCAGAGACCAAAGCATCAAACTGTTGTGTGTTGGACTCTAATACACCTCATTCATTCTCTTGGATAATTATCAAGCCCAAACAATCTGCCATATCAAGGACCATGGAGATTAAGATTCAGTGTGCTGGCAAAGTAAGTCATTTTTGCTCCATGAACTATTTGCCAAGTCCATGCATGTAACAGGTTGTCAAAAAATATCTGGACTTTATTCCTGTCCTATCACATAGCCATTTACAGGTACTGTGCAAGAGGCACCTGTGAAAATGCTGTTTATATCAGTTGCAATAGTTCACATTAATGTCACTAAATATACTTCATAAAAACAAAAGAGAACTAATAACAGTCCACAGTAAACAGTGATGTTGTGTTCAGTATATCAGTGAGTTCTTGTGGAAGTTCACTATTACTTTAGTTTCCTCAGAAACCTGGTTTGACTCGATCAGACCTTCATTAAATTAAATCAGGAACTGCTGATGGAGTTTCACCATCCAAACAATGGCTGGAGGAACTGAGGAGGAACCTGGAACCGAACCTGTGTTCTCCTCACCAGCTCACACAGTATCAACTACTTTTACAATAAAAACGAATCCTGATACTTTTTACTGCTTTCTGGTTTGTTTACATTTATTCTAATGTTAACTCTGTTACATTTAAAGCATTTAGCAGACCCTTTTATTGAAAGCGACTTCCATTCCCTAACGACAGGGGGCAGTCTTCCTAGAGCAGCTTGGGGTTAAGGATCTTGCTCCAGAACCCAGTAGTGGCGCTAAAGTTAGGATTCAAACCCATAACCTCTTGGTCCAGGGGCAAATATCCTACCCACTAGGCGTCCACTCCAAGGGCTTTATGGCATTATAGACACTGAATTTGAACAGTTTGCAAAGGTGTCTAACACTTTTGCACAGTGCTGTGTCTTGACTAACCCCTCAGTGTGGGCACGCGGCCACTCTCTCGGTGCTCAGCCTACTCATACGTGGCTGATTGCTCATCGGTGCTCATGCATGGACGTCGAAGCATGTTTTCCACTCGAGCTGGTGGGTTGGACAGATGGTGCGTTTGTGTTTGAGACACTCACCTCTTCACTCAGTTTATTGATGCTCTGTCTGGTCTCCACCTGCTCCGGGCTCATCACTACACACACACACACACACAGGCGCAGACACATATACAGACAAATGCACACACACACACACACACACACACATACAGACAGACACATATACAGACAAATACACACACACACACAGATAGACATTAGTAAATCAACAGAACTAGTCTAATTGGTGATATTTGTTAGCTACATTATCCTTGTCCTGTACTGTACAGAAGTTTTAGGCACCTCAGTGTCTGACTAAGTGTCATTTTGGTAACAAAGTTAACATAAGAATAAATATAAACAAACAAGAAACCAGTAAAATAATCTGTTTTGTTTGTTTTGTTTTGTGTGTAACAGTAGTTGATACTGTGTGAGCTGGTGAAGAGAACACAGATTCAGTTCCAGGTTCCTCCTCAGTTCCTCCAGCTGTTGTTTGGATGGTGAAACTTCATCCGCAGCTTCTGATTTAATTTAATGAAGGACTGATCGAATCGAACCAGGTTTCTGATGAAACTACAGTAATACTGAACTAACACAAGAACTCACTGATATACTGAACAGAACATCAATGTTTACTGTAGAATGTTGTTTGTATTTGTTCTTTTTAAAGTTTTATAAAGAATATTTAATAATGTAATGTATAAACAAAACCTGCTAAATAGTTTTTAAATTTTTTTTTTGCAGGTGCCTAAGACTTTTGAACAGTACTCCAGTGCTTATGAAGCAAACCTCAAATTCCGAAAGGGCTGAATCGACTGGAGAGATTTGTTTAACCGACTAGAACTATTGCATCTTTATTTTAAAGAAGTGTAAATGTACCAGGGCTGGGGGATGGAGGCCCACTGTGAGGCAGGTTGGAGCTGAACTCGAACCTCTGAGTGGATCCAGAATTGCTCTCAGTCTCAATGCCATCCACGAACCTACAGAAGAACCACAGAGAGTGTGTTTAGATGGTGAATGAAGTACTGAAGCTTGCAAAACGAGCTAAAGACTGTCTTAGTCACAGAGAAGGAAACATGTGGGCTTTGTTATAACAGCTTGCAAAACAAAAAAATTCTAAATCCTCAGTCTGCTGTTGGAGCAGAACCTGTGCTTCTCCTAGTGTGAAATTGAGGGGCCGTTATTGGAGCAAACAGTGCTTTCACCATGTCTGGTTGTCATGGCAGCTGGACACTTGCGTTAAATTATGAATAAGTCTGAGTGCAGTTCTCGTCTTTGCCACCGGGGTGCAAGAGCTTAAACCTGTAAGAATCTAGCGGCCAGGGAGGAGTTAAAACACACCCGCTGAATGTTTACATGCATGTTAACAGTCCGACAACCCTGTGTTACTGCCAGGGCCCAAACAGTCCTGAAGCTGCTTTGTAATCTGTGGGTGTTTTTGTGTGTGTGTGTGTGTGTGTGTGTGTGTGTGTGTGTGTGTGTGTGTGTGTGTGTGTGTGTGTGTGTGATAGAGAACAGTGTGTTCCTCCTTAAGGAGGTTGTGTTTGACAGGGTGTGGCCAGAGTTGACAATAGGGACTTCATGAGCATCTGCTCATAGTGCGGTCTCACAACAAAACACAATGTACTTAAAATGTGTTTAACCCTGCCTTAAAAGTGGATATAAGGTATGAGTGTGAAACCCCTTAATTTTAAACATATGGAATTTATTCATGAGGTTCTATTATTTAAGTGGAAACTTTTAAAAAGTAAGAGAAAGTTTTACCCCTTAGTCATCCCTAATCTGTGCGTTTCTCCTTAATTTTCTTTAATTTCCTGGTAATTACAGTCAAAATTAAGGTAATTTTAAGGAATAAAATTAAGG
This sequence comes from Hemigrammopetersius urotaenia, assembly GCA_037974485.1. Taxonomy (NCBI): domain Eukaryota; kingdom Metazoa; phylum Chordata; class Actinopteri; order Characiformes; family Alestidae; genus Hemigrammopetersius; species Hemigrammopetersius urotaenia. The sequence continues at coordinate 8,423 of JBBPDC010045963.1, forward strand.
GGTTTGGTTTCGTAGGGTCTGTTGCTCATTTGTAAAAAAAATTCAAAACATATTTAAAAGGAACTGAATTCAACAACAGTGTCAACAGTGAACAAATGGCGAACAATGATAAAAATCTCAATGCACAGTTTTTTCTACACTGTTAATTGGTATTCTGATCACTATTAAATATATATTTAAGCTGTGTATTCTGATCACTTTTAAATGTTTTTCAAAGGAACTGCCTAAATAAATAACACAGTGGGGTAACAGGGCTGATTAATGGTAAAATATATTCAGATCTTTTAAAGGAATCAATTTAGGGATGGGCTGTTAAACGTGCTCAAGACATGAGAGTCTGATCACTGTTAAATGTACACAAGCCATGAGACGTTGTTAATTGTAAGGTGCTAAAGCCACAGGGTTCTTGATGATGGACTGTTCATGAAAAGTCACTGTTTAGGGTAAATTACATTTATTTCTTGAATCGGATTTTTGAACTTGAACGTCCAGCCCAAGTTTTGTGATTGCCATATTAACAACTGAACATCTATAATGTGATACAATGATATTGTTTCTCATGTTCCAAAATGCTCTAAATCACAAAAAAACACACAAAGTTTGTTTTGATCAGATCAGATCTGAATTAGATATCAAACCCCTTGCGAATGTGGCTTAAATCCGATTGGAAATGTTTTTTTGTTCTGATTTGGAGCAGCTCAGAATGTCAGAATATTTTACTATTTCTACCAATATGGATATGCAGGAAAATCACAACAAAAATACGTGAAGTCTGATCTGTTCAGATGCGATTTGAATCAGATTTGAAACTCCCTGAGAACGTGGCTTGAACCTGACTAGAAAGTGCCGGATTTCAAAAATGTTTGTCTCCTCTGTGCCTATAAACACATTCATCCATTTTCTGTGAGACATTTGAAAGATTTTGGTGTCAGGAATCATGGGGGCACATTTGCATAGAACCACCCCTCACCTGTAGAACCCCGCCCACTAGATTGGTTGAAGATCCACCATTTTTGTCTGCTGGTTTTACGAGCATGAGCGCTGTGACTATAGGCAGAGGCAAGTCACTCATGAAGTGTTGTGTTCATCATGCTCTGGGTGTGACTCGGGGTCCAACATATAGGGCTGATAGCACCTCTGTTTTCTTCCTTTTTCACGTGTGTTAAACACTCAGCTTAAGCATGGGATGGGTGGGGAGTGGCCAGTAACAGCTTATTTGCATAGAAGGCACAAAGCCCTGAAACGTCTCATTTTGAAAGGCACTGAAAGGGACTGGATGGATGCATGGAAGGAAGGAACTGAAGAATAAAGCTGGTGAATCTCTTTTTAAGAGAGTGATTTGTGAAAAAAAACATGAACATGTTTTGTTGCCCATAGACCCGTTTTGCATAATACGTTCCCTTTGAATCAGACCAGTGGAAATATCAGATCAGAGCTGCCTGTCTGATTAAGGCCCATGACTCAAAATGTCTCTCCTTTGTGTAGCAGCTTGTGTGTGTTGGCTCCGGTACCTGGGGCTGAGCTCTGGAGGGGCGCTGCTGAAGCTGACCACGGGGATCTGCAGGGTGGCGGGCCGGCTGTGGTCTGAGGGAGGCCTGAAGGGGCGTGGGGGGAGCAGGGGGGAGCGCAGAGGGGAGTTGAGCCCCCTGGTGAGACGCAGGGGCGAGCGAGGGGCACGGGACACCGAGTGCTGCTCTTCATCGTTCTCCTCATCCTCACGGATGGAGGGCAGCTTCTTCACCAGGCCGCCGTTACTCTCCCAGTCCACCTGGAATGAAGATAGAAGAGATAAAAACACGAACACTAAACTGAAAAACTTCTTAACCCTCAGAATGCAAGCGGCATGGATCCGTGCTGGCAGCACAACAAATAGTAAATTGTCATCATGCAGAAAAACTCTTTATATGGACGTTCCCCCGGTGTGTGTTGATGCTCGAGGTGTCAGGCATAATTCTTAGCTTTGGTGTTCCTGTGTCACATAGAACCAAAGTTACTGTAATTTAAATAACATGTAATAATGAAAAAATGCTACTGGGGTTTTAAAAACACGCAAATGAACATGAACAAAAATGAACAAATTTCTTTTAGAAACAAACAGAAAAACACAAGAACCTTTCAGGATAGTGTCCGGCCACAAGTGGGTGGGGAAAACCCACAGAGGAAGGGGTTCTGAGAGAAAGAGCAGCAAACGGCGAGAGTGTAGGAGAACAAACACCGTTTTTAGGCTCTTTTACATCGGTTATATTTACTGAAACCAGAGTTTACTGATACACACTGAGTTCTGAGGGTAAGACTGAGTAGACACCGGTTCTAGACTGTTTTACACTGGTTATATTGTTTACAGTATTTGGATGGCCTCCTACTGATTGAATTCAGACAGATTTGCTCAACCCAGAATGGGGGAAGGTTGTTCTCTCTTTGCTCCATTGAAAAGGCTCTATGTGTTAAAACATTGCTGTGAAGGTTTGATTGCAGCCATTGGGGAGATCAAGTACTGAATGATTAGTTCAGGATCAAAGGTATCAGATGGAGACGATTCATTAAATATGGGGGCCACTCTTGACCACCCTGCGCTCTGCAGATAAGATCTTGTTGAAATGTAGAAGGGTTTGAACTGCATGCAATGAGGAATGATGACCAGTGGGAGGCAGACCAACACAGTCTTAAACTCTCCCACTCTCTCTCGCTCAGACATTTAGGTGCTCTCTTCATTCTCACCCCGTTTCTTAGAGCTTATTAAACCTCTCCATCTTTCCTTTAAGCTCCTCACAGTTCCACCATCTCATCCAAGCCTGCTTTCCATTATTTGGTACCTTTGGGTGGAAAAATAAGTTCCTGCTTTAATGAGCAACATTGATTTTTGCTATTTGATGTTAGGGGCCGGTGCAGCGGTACTTTCTTTAGAGCAGCATTAACCAGAGCGAACAACAGAACCCTCAGTACAAATCAGTACTGGAGCTCCAGCCTCCCTCCACCTGCAGCGCCTTCAGAACAGTACAGGGAAAATTCATTTACATTCACTCAACAGAGATGAGGATCTGTGTCACACACACACACACACACACACACACACACACACACACACACACACACACACACACACACACACCAAACCTAGCAGTGTCCAGCCAGCATAAACAAAAGAAGAAAGATAGATAGATAGACAGATAGATAGATA
>JBBPDC010045984.1:0-11599 GCA_037974485.1 Hemigrammopetersius urotaenia
TCTGAAATGTCGTTGTGTTTTCTGAAATGTCGTTGTGTTTTCTGAAATGTCGTGTTTTCTGAAATGTCGTTGTGTTTCTGAAATGTCGTTGTGTTTTCTGAAATGTCGTTGTGTTTTGTCCTTCAGGGCCACCGTAGTCACGTCTGTTGTAACTGTTAACTGTGTTATGGGATTGTTTTGTAATGAAGTAAATGAGATATTATTGCTACCTTGTGCTGGTGTATCATTAGTTTGCTTCTGTTTTGCAGTGTCTCTGGCAGTAGCTGACATGATGGTCGGAGTCTTGGTGGTGCCGTTCTCTGTCTACACTGAGGTATCCCTCATGGTGACCAGCTCTCCTCCTGCTTGGTACCAAGGCGGACCCGCCGTCTCAGCAGGGGGGATTCCTGGATTTTGGCAGCCCTGCATGCTGATTGGCCCAGTGTTTGCTGGCTGTACTTTCGTGTCCATAAGCACCATCTTCCTGATGACCGTGGAGCGCAGTATAGCCATCTTACGGCCACTCCACAAGGACACTCTGGTGACGCGGCGTCGGACTCTGCTCCTAATCCTTGTCTCCTGGTCGGGCAGCTTCTTGCTGGCCATGGCCCCGCTTATTCTGAGCAAGAGCTTCACTCTGGAGTACAATGAGTGCAGCCGCATGTGCAATTACGTCCCTCTGTTGGTCGGCCTCCAGCTGCCGGCTGACTCCAACATCATGCTGCTGTTCCCAGCCTTCGACTTCACCCTGCTGGGTGGCACACTCGCTGTCAACATCATGTCTTTTACCAGCATCCGCCGCTATACGCGCAAGCGGAAGCTGCTCTCAGAGGGCAGTCTGGGCCTGGAGGTTGGGGGCGGTGGCGGATGCCCCCACAGGCCCTCCTTCTCGGACATCAAGGCGGCCAAGACCATTGGAATCCTCACCTTCGCCTTCACCGCCTCCTTTTCGCCCATCGCTGTCTTTGTGCTCGGCAACGTGGTGGGCTACACCTGGTGCAATTTCTCCTTCTTTGCTTTCTGGATCCTGACGGGGAACAGCTGCTGCAACGTGATCATCTACAGCGTGAGGGACCAGCGCTTCAGGAAAGGGGTGATGCTGCTCTTTCACAAGGACCGCTCGCCCCCTCACTCCGAAAAAAGCTGAGATGAGGTGCTGAGGCAGGGACGTCAAACACAGGTCTCCACCAGCTTCCCCTTTTACCTCCTGCTCACGAGATTGACACCTTTCTTTTCAGGAATTTCTCCAACTGAGGGCTTTTAAACAAAAGCTTGCACTTCAGGGACCAACACCGAATCAACTCCAGGGATTGTTGCCAGACAGGATGATTACTTCTATTTTTCTTATTATTTATTAAGTTGTCATGTCCTTCATGTTGACCAGAATATCTGTTAGTCTCAGCGGCTGTAAAGAAAAAAGATATGATTATATTCTGCACTTTATCCTAACATTTACACTTTAAAAATAAGGGCGCCATGAAGGGTTCTTTGTGTGATGTCATAGAACAACCATTTTGGTTCCCTAAAGAAAAATTCAATGGACAGTTCTTAAACCCTTTAAAGGAGAAATGTTGAGAAACTTTTGCATTCGACAGTTTTGCAAAAAATTACAGAAATGTTTCTTTAGGGGCTTTAAAATGGTTCTTCAGTTTTATCACACAAAGAAGCATTTGTAGAACCTTTTTTAAGAATGTAGGGGTGGTTTTCAGGGCACAGCCAATACCTGACAATACTTTCTATCTAAATGGATGCAAGTTTTGTTAAAACCATCTTGGTTTCTAATTCTAATTTCATAATTAGCAGCACTCCAGGACACAGAGCACAGGCCGAACCTTCTCATTTACAGTTTTAAGTGCACAGTGTAAGTTGTAATCCATAATTACAGATGTTTAGTACTCGGCAAAATATGGTGTAACAGAATATGAAGGAATAGACTGGGGGATGGTCTTCAAAGTTTGGATTGCAAACGTCAAGCCGAGGAGTAACACAATATCCATTTACTGTTCTAGGATGTTTTATAGTGCAGACTTTCAGGCCTGCCCGGAAAACCACTCCTTTTAAGGGATTTTTCTTTCGTAGTTTTCAAAGGTCTCTTTACGTTTTTGACGGTATTGTTCAATGTTCTTTTTGTACATTTGGTTTTATGATTGTTTTGTATTTTTTTTAATTGATTGTAAAAGTACATGTTTTTTTTAAATCTATAGAGATTAACAGTTTTTTGCAGTCCTGAATATCAGTGGCACTTTTCATGGTGCCATTAACAGGAGCACTAAAGATACAGCTGCCTTATCACACAGTAGGTCTTTGAATATTCACCACTAGTGCAACCAAACTACTTTCTTGTAAATTAGTGTCTCTGATTAGTCAGTGTCTTCAAGCGATTCCCTTTGGGAGATTAGTGCATAGAAACACATACTTTGATGTTGCTTTTGGCCAGACGGTGCTGACATACTGGAACGATCCAAACCTGCCTGACTGCACTTTTACAGTGCGCCAGTTTGGGAAAGAAACTGCCCAGAATAATACTACTTAAAGAACATCGCCCTCAGGAGGTCAGGATCAGATACTGTGGTGGAGAACAGGGCTAGTGACATGCAGTTAGATATATGTTTAGATATGGCTGGCGGTTGCTGAAGCACAGAGCACGCACTGGTGTAAATGTTTTTCCTCTGGTTTTGTATGACATTTATGCTGTTTTATAAACTCTTGAGGGTATTTAAACTTTACGCAACATTGAACCATATTAAATATGGGAATTCTTTATTTACACTGATTGTTATAGAGCACATGTGCAATCGAACTCCAGCCATACCTAAATAAATAAATCCATATTTATATTAGGTTGTGGGACCTACTTTATACATATGGCACTTATATGTGTGTATGTGTGTTGTAACATTAAGACATCTTCATAAAGGTAAATCAAAATGTTACTTTATTTCTTACAGCTGTTATCAGCTCCCTTATTTTTATTTTGTATGCCCAGCTGTAGGTAACCGAAGACTTTTACAACTACAACGCCATGTAGAGTTCCTTTTAGAAGCTTAAGTGATCAGGAATATTCAGATGATATATAATATAATATAATATAATATAATATAATATAATCTGATGATTATTACTACGAAAATCAGTTAAATTACAAGCAAGTAACAGAATCATAAGAACTCATGTCAATGCATATATATTGATCTTGACCTTTGTGGCAGAACCACAAATGCATCAGCACAACTGGATTTGTTTTTAAAAAGCTTTAAATTGCTTAAGGGTTGCTCCATCCTCCCCAACTCCTCCACAAGTCTGGCAATCTGAATCCATGTATTAGTACCAGCTTTGATATTCACCTCTCCATTATAAAACCATGTCTGAATGTCAGTAAAATGAAAACACTGCGACGAAACACTTTCGAGCAGTCGTACAAGGTGTCACATCAACCCACACTTTATACCTAAACCCGAATCTAGCTTCAGGTTCTTAGTGTTCTTTGACTACCACTACAGGATTTGGTTATTGTTGTGAATATTTAGTGAGCATTTGCTGTGGTTCATACTCAGAACACTGTAATGTACTTTATCAGTGTTGCATCATTCATGGGATGATGAACTCATTTTTTAAAAATAAAAATTAATATTGGAAACAGTTTTGTTTATGGTCTCCACTGTCCACTGGGATTATTTTACCTCGGCGGTAGGACCGTCTTTTTTTGACTACCTCAAGATGGTACATGCCCACTGAAGCACCATATAGCATAGATAGCACACTCTGAAGTGAAGAATACATGGTCCATTGGTTTAAATGAGTTTGACATCATCTAGGATTTAAGAATTAGTTTATTTGGATAGTCAGTCAGATAAGTGGGAAAAATAAATTGCTGAGTGGGCACCCAACTATCTCCAACAAACAGCCAGGGATACAGGATGCTAGGGTGACAGTCTAACCTGCTTAGCATGCTAACATATTCAGCTTGGTAGCCTCAGACGGAATCTGGTACAAATACTTAAACACACATGTACTCAGTTGTAAATAAAAATCACAGATGATTATTGGCAACAGTGTTTGAAAGTTAAAGCATTTTACCATTGGATAAATTAAGGCTCTGCAGAAGTGAGAAATAAAAATAGCAACAAAAAAAACCCACCCCCACTAACAAACAGCGGTTCTTTTTTTTATATGTTTCATATGACTGTAGATTTACATTAACAATCAACAGTGTAAATACAGGTGATGTATTTGCTGGAACAGCTGGATTACAGAAGTGCAGCTTATGTAGTTGTGGTTATTGCAGTGTTATTGCATGTAATTACAAGAGCAAAATTGCCATTGATAAAAAAGTGTATTACATGAGAAACATGTAATCCAATAGCCAGCAGTTATATGTAAATATGTGTATGTGCGTATATCTTTACATATTTACAACCTCTGCATACTAGTTCAGTTTACATTTTATCATTTTATAATAACTTTAATGACCTAGCTATTTTTTGGTAAGTTAAAATCTGTACTTTGACAGTATTCTTTCCTCAAAACTAGCCAGTAAACTGTATGTCTGATAAATATTTGTAATACTGTTATCCGATATTTACAATTTGCACATTCAATCTTTTAGCATATATTTAGCACTTCCCACTTTTGACATAATGTTTAGAATGCACACATCTGACATTTGATGGAACACTTGTAAAACACACATTCAGCATTTTCCTAATATGCACTTTTGACATTAGATGTAGCATTTAGAATGCAAATTTCCAATATTTGTTTAGGATATGTGCTTTTGATAGCTGACATTATGATGAGAGTCCAAACTTTGGACCGATTACACGGTTTCATACTCATCTCGTTAAAACGTGTGATATTGTTTGTTTGTGATAGCCGCGAAGGTAAAAAGCAACAATTCAAATCACAATTAAAATTGCAAAATTGGTCCAGGGTCTACAATACTGCTGCCAAGGCATAGATCTGGTTTTGAACCTGAAAGGTAAACAGCTAAAACCAATACAACATTGGACTTCGAGCTGTTTTTAATGTAGTAGATTTTAAGCTGTCAAGCTTTCTCTCTCTCTCTCTCTCTCTCTCTCTCTCTATCTCTCTCTCACTCTCTCTCTCACTCTCTCTCCTCTATCTCTCTCTTTCTCTTTTTCTTTCTGTCTCTCTCAAGTTTTCTCTCTCTCTCTTTCTATGTCTCTCTCTCTCTCTCTCTCTTTGTCTCTCTCTCTCTCTCTCACTCTCTCTCTCTCTCTCTCTCTCTCACTCTCTCTCTCTGTCTCTCTTGCTTTCTCTCTCTCTCACACACTCTCTTTCTCTCTTTCTTTCTCTCTCTCTCTCACACACTCTCTCACAAACGCTCACTCGCTCTTTTTCAATTTTCTCTCTTTCTTGTAATATTATCTGTATTCAGAGCAGCTCCAGAGAAATGTATGAATGTTCCCATTCTGTGAAATCAAGGATGATGAGAGGGCTGCACATGCTTCTCAGCTCTGCCTCTGATTTGAGTAAGTGCATTGGCTACAAACCAGACAAAATCAAGGAACTGTATTATGTCTTAAGTTTGGGTCTGTAGGCATCCTAATGTTTTTTTTTTTATTTCCATTAATGAAATCTATCAAAAACTAACCAAAAAACTAGCATAAAAAAATCATTCTACCTGAAATAAAGTTCTTTTTACTGTACAAAAATGGTCAAATCTGCAGCACTGACAGGTGAAGTGAATAGCATCTCAAAATTTATTACAATAACATTTGTTAAGGGATGAAAAAAGTGCTTGGCAGTCAGTTGTTGAAGTTGATGTGTTCAAAGAAGCAGAAAAAATTGATATAAGGACCTGAGTGACTTTCAAAAGGTCCGTAATGTGATGGCTGGATAACTGGGTCAGAGCATCTCCAAAACAACAGAACCTGCGGGGCGTTTCCAGTATGCAGTAGTCAGTATCTACCAAAAGTGATCCAAGGAAGATCAACTGGGGAACTGGCATCAGGGTCATGGGCTCAGCTCATTGATGCGTGTGGGAATCAAAGGTTATTGTAAAATTTTCCCTGTTTATGGCATTTAGTAATGTTTTATCGTCTCCCTGTTTTCTGGTCTATGTTGTTGTTTACATTCTCCATTTGCCTTTGTTTAGTAGTCTGTTTCCTGTGAGTCTGTTTTGGTCTCAGCCCTGCATTAGCCCCACCCCCTTGTTGTCTTGTTCACCTGGGTCTAGTTCCTGTCTCCACCCTGACCAGGCCTTCTTATTTCCTTAATTTGTATAAATACCCTGTATTTCATTCTGTGTTTGTGGATTCTTTATAAAACCTCTTGTCACTTGCTTTTGGAACTCTGTTATGGCCATTTCCAGTTGTGTTGGTTTTCTTGTGTTTTTGTTAAACCTGGTTATTTTGCATACACACAAATGTCTATATTTATGTTTTTGTATGATTTGTATAAAGTACTTTTTATAGTGTACGGTTGTATTTTTTTGTTGTATTCTATTGTGTTTGCTGCTCTTATGTTTGTACTGTCCACTCTCTGCTGTAAATGGAAATTTCCACTTGCGGGACTAATACAGGTTTGTCTTATCTTATCATTTCCCATTTTGTGTTTTTGTGGTTTCTCATGATCACCCTGGATTCCTTGTGTATTTGTTGCATGTTCTTTAGCATTAAACCTTTTGGATCCTTGCTTCATTCCTCACATCATTAGACTGAGCTTGTCTGGTCTGAAATCATAGTGAAAGTGACCATTCTGTCATACGTGAACACACCACACCACACAGTGTGAACAGCATGAAATTCAACCTCTGCATTTAACCCATTCTCCAAGTGAAGCAGGGGGCAGCTATGAGCACAGCGCCCAGGGAGCAAAGCGCGGGGACTCGCAGGGTTCTTGCTTGCGCGTGACCCTCTAAATTTGACAAGAATGAGTTTTAGACCAGACGTCCTGCTGATAATTTCATGTATTCTGTCGATGTCTTATGTCTTGTGACACTCTTGTTGTAAACTCACAGTATAATATCCAGCCTGTTTCAGATGTTGAGAAGCCATTGCACCATTGCATTTTTCACACCACTTATCAGCTCCTGTCATTCCTTTGTTGATATTTAACATTATTCATCAGCCCACCCACATGGTTTACTGGTTAACGCAGCAAGCTAAGAGAGAGTCACGTGTTCAAGATTTTTGGGGTAGCTGGCGGCCTCTTGGTTGGTGAGTTGCTCTGTGGTCGGTCCAGTGTTGGCTCAATTCCCAGGCCCTCCAGTGGCACCACTGAGGTACCCTTGAGTAAGGTACCGTCCCTAAAACTGTACCCCGGATGCTGCATTGATGTCTGTCCACTGCTTTACTTGGTGAATGGGCTAAATACAGCGACAGAATTCCACACTGTTCACACTGTGCTGTGCTGTGGTGTGTTCAGGCGTGACTATAAGGGCTCAACTTTCCTTCCTTCAAAAACAGGCCTCCAGATCACTGTAAGCTTCTAAATATTAAACCGGAACGGAAGGCCTGGGATTATTTTTAGGGAGAAGATTTTGCATTCAAAATACCAAACAGAAAAAAGGAGAAGCCCTCGGCGTTTGTTCGCTTCACAAGCAGATTTGAATATGCAGACACGAGGGAAGAGTACTGCAAGGGTGCACAGGCATTTCAGAAGGAGCTTTCCCCTTTTCTGAGCTTCAGCACACCAGGACATCTCCTCCAGCCACAATCAATGGCTGTTCAGAAGCAAGCAGTGGCCGAGAGTTGTCGGGGCTCTGCTAGATTCTACTGTGATTTTTGGCACAAAATACAATTTACTTTACATCCTCACTTCATCCTCACTTCATTTACTTTCCATCCTCACTAATTCATTTAGCACACTCTCTTACACAGTGTAAAAACTCTCGTAAAGCTCTCTTAAAGGGTGTATGAGCATGAAAATGAAATACAATGTGATATACAACCTAGATCTTTAGTACAGAAAATACAAAGAAATACAGGATATATACCACAGTGTGTACATAAAGTGCAGATGCAGAACTGTAGGTGTGAAACAGTGTGAACAGATCAGCAGATTTACAAGTTTTTTAAAGCTGTCCCTACTTATTAGTTATGCTTAAATGAATTTAATGAATTAACGAATTTAAACATTTTAGCTTTTCTAAGTGGAAGTAAGTCTACGTCCTCTACAGGGAATGAACTAAAATAGTTTTTGCACAATTTAGTGCATCTTTTCTGTTTATTTGTGTTTAACAAATAAAAATCACAAAATATAATAAGCATTAAGTTGAATTTTTTTAACCAAGTATTTTAAAATAAGCAGTGTGTTCTCTGTAGAGGATTTGTGTGTATATGTGCAATTTGACCAGGAGTGCCAAATAGTTTGTGCATATTTCCAAATAGATCCTCAAACATAAAATAAAATTGTAATTATGTTCAAGTGGAAAAAATGAATAATAATCCTTTCCTCATTAAGAACAGTTATGACATGTATACACATGTATACACATTTATAGTGTACTGCTGATTAAGAAGCAGTTTTTTATAAAACAAAATAATCCATTTTTGAGAGGTCTTATGTTTTTCTTGTTTCTTGGGCACCTGCTATGCAACGTGACCAGACAAGATCTGAGTCATGATTTGTGTGGGATGACCGTGGCAGGGTCAATAATACAGGATTTATTTATTTATTTCTTGCTTTATTGGTCATTCACAAGGAAGAAATGATAAAAAATTAAAGAATGAGAAATTTGTTACCTTCCTCAATGAAAGAAATCACATGACATTTTTCATGTGATATTCAGGGCACAACTATAAAAGGCTTATTAAGTCCTTCAGCCTTGGTACGTCATACATTATCATGTGTAATGTGAAGAATACCATTACATAACAAGACTTAGGCTGTTTTAGGCTGGACTATCAAAGTCGATGTGCAGTCAAGAAGCATAAGGCTACAAGGTCGCTGCTGTAATTCCATGCAGCCAGGTCACAGTGGCATGGTTTACTCATTTCATAGGCAAATATGGAAATCAGCTCTTTGGAAACAATGCTGTTGGCAAGGAGACAGTCAAAGCAGGGATACAGCCAGGACCATTTAGGCACTCACAGGATATTTCCCCCACTTTGCTTTTCCCTTTTTTTAGCCCAGGTTAATTTTTAATCATTTCTAGGCGCTCTTAAGGGAAGATCCTGTGTGTGCGCTGAAAACAATTGAACGCAGGCCACCTGTGGCCTTGAACCACTTCTGGTTCCAGGCGACAGCTGCAGCATCACTGACTCGCTGAAGGGTGGACACTCACTCTCGCTGCCCAACACCATCCCCCCCGCCCACCCACCCTCCCTCGTTTGGTGATGAGGGGTGCTCTTGTCAGAGCTATAAAAACACACATCCCAAATACCCGTAGGGGCTGAGTAATTGGCACGCCAGACCGCCAGTGAAGAGAATGAGAGAAGAGCAGAGCATTCATTTACTAAAAATGGAGGAATTATGCAGAATAAAGGATAGATACATCTTGTTGAGAAAAATAAATCAATGCAGAACCACAGAATATAATGAAATACAATCAGTTGCCCATTTACTCTAAAAAATAAAGGTTCAGAGAACCTTTTAGGCAGTGTGGCTGTGTGCATATGCAGGTGCCCCAGTATATGGCAGCAGGGAAGGAATATAACGCATACATTTTTAAATGATGTTAAAAAAATTTGAGATACAATGTTTTGTTCGAACAAGATGGCTGTAGCATATGTACATTAAAGAAACAGCTTGGCAAAAAAAGATCACACAATTTTCCACTCAACCCATAAGTGGTTGATCAGCTAAGACATGTCTGATTTCCAGAAATTATTTTTTATTTGCTGCTATGAGTCTGTTATTGTAAACACACCCTAGAACTCAATAGTCACCCAAATTTACCCAAATCGGTTCTGTAAAACCACATCACACAAACTTCTCTCCACCTGCCAAAACAACAACATCTTTGTTAAGATCAAGCAGATTTTAGGACTAGTACGGTCCACATAGTTTAAGACTCGATGCTCTGATTTATGGCCGCTTGGTGATTTCCTGCCCTGGTGTTGTCTGACATAGTTATCAGTAGCGCTGATGTTTTGTTCATTTTACAATTCAAAGTAAATTATACTGTGTCCTAAACCAAATTCACGAGTCTGCACAACCTCAATAAAGAGCTGGATGTGGTTTGAGTAGGTTGAGAGTGGTGGTGGTATATATGGGCTATTCGGGTGACTATTGAGTTCTTTGAAAGCAATGTCAGCCTTAGATATACAGTTGTAAATTAAAAGAAGTAAAATGTGGACATTAAACATATCTTAGCAGATTGTACACAAGTGGTGTAAGTGGAAATTTGTGGAGTTTTTTAAAGCTTCACATCTTTCAATTATTCAGAATACTGCGTATACTGGGATCTCTAACAAAGCTCAGTACACACCATGCACCTCTCCAGACACCACTGCACCACGGCTTTAGAACTGCTTTAATTGGCATTGAACCTTTTCAGGAGTGCATTTTAGACTGAGAGAGAAAGGACACATTTACATCCAAGATAGAGTTACATATCAGAGTGAGTGGCCTTCTCTGTATGAAACATGCGTATCTAGTAATAGGATAAGCGGTTAAGTTCATTACATCTCTGCTTAATGCTAAAATGGCAACAGACAAGAATAATTGCTTCAGACAGCCTACGCATAGGAGCAGATTCATATTAAATGTGTCTATAAATGAACCTGCAGGCAATTGTCTGCCTGACCTAAATTTGGATCTGTCTGGCAAAGGACAAGCTGTTATTCTGCCTATAAAAAGATTGATTTATAATGGATTATTACCTATTCACTCTGGTTCAAGCTGTTTGCTCGTTAACTGTTCTGACAATGACTGACAGGTTTAACTGCTTTCAGAAAAGCATCTTAATTAAACCGCCTTTTCCGTGATCCGTTACCGGGAATGACCGTTTAGAGAAAGACGTGGATTATTTTAAAAAAAAAGAAAAACTCTTTGAGAAACATGAATATTTATTCAGGGTAACCAATTAAGGCTTCCTCCACAGGGCTGGATGGCTGTGGCTGCTGAGGGTGTGAGAGCTGGGTGTCATTCCCTGTGGGGAGGGCTATAATTGTTACGCCCATAACCGTGCAAGGACTGAGCGACCTCTGAGAGCGCTGGGACACTCCAGCATCTTCCCCTGCCCTTCCATACTCATGCCACATAGATTATTCTCTCAGTCATCAACTTGCAAACACAGATATAAATGAATACAGGGATGTTGAATCCCAGCAAACAGGAGACAGATCACCTAAACTGAGGTTAGTGCAAGATAGGGGGCGTCTGATAAAAAAGCATTACAGCTTGTGATGCAAAGTCTATACATAGGCTGCACAAAAAAAGACAAGAACATCACTGAGCACTTAAAAAGCAGGCTGCCTTTAATAGAACATTCAGTTCCACTGCTCCAGCACCACTCCTCACATTCATGCAGTTGAGGACGCATCTTCAAGCAGGAAATTTAAAAAAATGCACAGCCCTCTGCTGCATCTGTATTGTACCCTTGGTATATACAGGTGCTGGTCATATAATTAGATTATCTTCAAAAAGTTGATTTATTTCACTAATTCCATTCAAGAAGTGAAACTTGTATAATGTATACATTCATTCCACA
>JBBPDC010045995.1:0-11599 GCA_037974485.1 Hemigrammopetersius urotaenia
TTGAGAGAAATGGTAATATTGTGTATCTGGAATGAATTTTAGATCTTTAAGTCCATCTCATGAAAAATCAGAGCAGACACAAAGGTGTTGCGTTTATATTTTTGTTGAGTGTAATAGTGTAAACCCTAAATATGCCCACAAATATGCTCCCAGAACACTTTAATTTCATCTTAAAGTTTAATACACTACCCTTAAAGAAAATGTAAAGATAAACCCATACTGTACTGTACAGTTCACACTAAACTCCTGCAGTGCTAGAATGTAAATACAGATATTACCGTTGTACAGACTGCACTGTAATTCATACGTGTGCATTTTCTTTGGAATGCCTGCCGTTTCTTTTTGTATAAATAGGGTAAATACAGTAAAAATGTAATGTATTTTTATAAATAAAAAATAGAGTAAAACGTAGGAGTAATCACCAATAATTTTTACTGTTCAATAATTTACTGTTCATCCGCCGGTGAGTTACTCTCTCTCTCAACATTTTCGTTAAGGGTGATGTATTAAGCTGAATTTAAAATGAAATTAAAGTGTTTCAAATTCAGTCATTTTTTCTTAGAACCAATAATTTTGTATTTTAGTGCCAGTTATTAATACAATACAACTCGCTGGCAGATGAACAGTAAATTATTGAACTGTTGGTGATTACTCCTACATTTTACTCTATTTTTTATTTATGAAAATACATTAAATGTTTACTGTATTTACCCTACTTATGCAAGTTTTGTTGACTCAGTCCCCCGGCAACATGAAACAGGTGTTTTGCACAGAACAAGAAAAAAAGGGCACCTATACTCACAGTCTCCAATGTGGTTTAGTGTAGGGGCTGTGCCTGTCTGTAGGGGTGGGTTGAGGATATCTTTCTGCTCTCTCCATTTGAACACTGGAGCTGGGATAGGGCCTGTGCCAAGAACTGACACAGAGCACAAAAAAGTAGGGTTTTTTCTCTTTAAAGTAGTTAAAGTAAAAAAAAAAAGAAAAAAAAAAAAAGACATTTTGTGACTAGCATACATTAAATATGTACAAAAACTCACATATCAGCCAGTGTGCTTAGCTCTGAAGGTTTTTTGTAGCTGTCTTGATCCTGAGACTGCCTGGCCTCTGCACTTAAGTAGTCCCCTATTTAATAAACAAAGAAAAGGCCTCAACACTCCTCTGTCCTCTAACAAAAGAACATATTTATAAACCTCACAATAATTTAAATATTTTAAGTCAATTTTAAATTTCTAACAGGAAATTGTTTACCACATTTATTACTGAACAACCACCATCTATTTTGGTTACTTATATAAGCATGACCCTTCCATTCAAAGCAATTATCATTACAGGCAAAATCACATGGGTTTAGACACCTTGGCTTAAGAAAAACTAACAATGAAGCGCTATCTAATTCGTTTTGGAGCAGTTGTAGAATGAACTCCCTACTTGTGTGGTGGAATATTTACTCTATCGAATAGAATAAGGGTGTTTACACTTGTCCTCAGGTCCAGCTCTAAGGGTCCAAATGTTTTCTCAAAGCCATCTTAAAATGACTGTTTCCTGCTTCTGTGCCTAACTCACTGTGTCTGTTCTTGTATGTTCTGCCTGCATACTGTGCTCTCAGCACAGCCATGACTGCCTGCGCAGCCGCAGACAAAGGGCCTGCAGACCCAGTCTCCATCACATCCGATCCTCTCCTTCCTCACTGCCTAAGACACACACAAAGATCAGTGAGCTCCAACACCTGGTCATTTTTCATCATACCGCACAGCTAATTGGTGATCAGCAAAAAACACAGCAACGTCTTCTTAAGGACATCTATTTATGTGCAGTCAAACCTCTAAACAAGTACTGTGTTTATAGTTCGTAGTATTAGCTTACACAAACAACCCACAAAACTCTGCATTACCGAAGTGACTGGTTTTCTGTGGTGCAAAATACACAGCTCTAATAAGGTGATGGAACACTGGGCAGCTTAGCCAACAGGATCTTGAGCAATCACATCAAACCCACAAAGCACAAAGTAGTCAAGCATTAGGTCTTTATTGGTTTTGCTGTTGTTCAATATTTTATCAAAAGGTGACAAGGTTTTCTAAATTAAAGAAAAAAAGAAAGTGCATTTTCACATATCCATTTTTCATGGGTAGCAGTTCAGAAAAATGAACATTTAAGAAAAGAACATAGAGGTGTGTAAAAGTATACAATAAGCTTCATCATATCTCCACTTCAGGTTCATTCCTTACATGCATGGACCAGCATGAACAGCCACCAATGGTATACGGTCACAATGGTACATGGACTGTGCACACAGCTGTGTTTGTTTGATCTATACAGCACCAGTCTTGGCTTCCATGTCCTTCACTACTTTGCTAAGCAGTGCAGGTTTCAGGTGGAAGTAGGCATACAGTTCCCTCTCCTGCCTGAGAATAGCATTCTGCTGCAGCTGAGCCCTTTTCGTCTTCAGGTTTATCACAATTTCATGAAGCATTTTATACAGGTCTTTCTGCTTCTCATCCAGTTTACCCAGAGCCACAGATAGCTCCTGAAAAAGGTACAGAAAAAAATAAGAGTTTCTGAAATCTTGAACATGAAACAAGATGGACAACAACCCCTAGCTGTATTACTTTGGTGTATGAGGTAGCGAGGAACTACTTTTGCTTTCAAATAACATCACAACATAGCTGGATCCCTTTAATGTTTTTTAAACTTTAATAGTATTGACGATTCATCGGGTATATTTGAGGTTTGGTGCAGATGCCCACACTAAAACATAGTGGCCACATATAGAACTTTCTTGCACATTATAGTCTCTTGCAGTATGGTAAAGTCCTGTATCAAGATGGCAACAGTGATGCATTTCTGTTCAAAAGCTTGGAATGATATTAATGCCTGTAATTCTAGCACTTTGGAAATTCGCAAATGTACAAAATAACAAACCTTTGGTACAATGTTATTTTTATAGACAATTCAATCAATAAAAATGTGTCTGTGCCCAGAGTAATAAACAGAATTGTAGGGGAATATAATATGACAATATAAAAAAAATTCTTTGCCAACTGCATCTCAAGCCAAAAATATATATATAAAAGACAAAAACAACCCCCCCCCCAAAGGTAAATACAATATGCTTTTTAGACATATATGAAACACTGAAGACCATATTTAGAAGAAAATCGTTTTCTAGTGTTTTAAATCAAGCTAAGTTAAGCTAAACTAAAAAAGTTCAGATACATATATTACATATAAATAAATATTGAGAAACTTTTTGTAAATATTGATAAAGTTTTGCTGGAAATAGTGATTACTTGATATTAAAGAAATCTGGAAATATTAATAACATTAATAACAATAAACATGCAAAGAGACATGCAACATCACCACCAACCACAAAACCAATGGTGCAACCTTGACCATTCAAAATGTGCAGCATATATTTTCAAAAAGTGGATACTAAATCAGAAACCACTCACGTTGTCTATGAAGTTTCAAAGCAGTGGATGGGGATGAAGGATGAGAAAAGCATAAGGAAAACATACCTGTGCATTAGGGCAGAGCTCGTGAGCAGTTGAGGCTGTAGCACGTACCTCCGGCCTCAGGAGAGGCTGCTTGACGGAGGAATAAGCTGCACGCTCCAGAGCATCACAATCACGCTTTAAACGAACACAAGTATAGCCCTGCTCACGAGACGCCCTGTCCAAAGCCTCACGAACAGCGCGCAACTCCTCATTTAAGGCAGAGGCTTTATCCTCCAACCTCCCGTAAGTCTGAAGAGGATCCTTATTCACACTTGACGCCTTTCCCAGCTCCAGAATCTGCAGTAAACTGACACACAAACAATTGTGCACAGATTATTACAAATAAAGTCACCATAATAAAACTGCATGTGTAAATCAGATATATTTTTATTATGGACCATGTGTATGTCTTATGTAGTCTTGTGGTGTTCTGTTTTTGTTATTGTGTTGCAATGTCCTGGAAAAACATGGTTTTGTTTCACTGTGGACTGCGTATATGGCTGAAATGACAATGAAGCTACTTTGACCAGACTCCGTGATTAAGTAATCTAAACCAGACTGACTTACATGGTTTGACACCATATAAGACACTGGGAGAAAAGGAGCCAAAACATGCATCAACAAAAAAGTAAAATCTTTGAGATTTCTTGTCATTTTTTGTAGATAATAATACATCCTGCACCGTCAGAAACCATTTATGCAGGAGTATACTTAACAATGTAGTGCCAGATTATACTTGAGCAGACATAATTGATATGTGGGACAGGTAGCTGTCAATTTCTGAAACTCACCAGAAAGCACATAAATGCACAAAACCACATATTTAAACTTCAGGACAGGATGACAGTTTGCATGTTGCTAACCTGTTATTTCTAAGCTTCCACATGTTTTTGCAGCCACAGTAAAGATCAAAACTTCAAACAGCAAACACATCTTTGCTACAGCAAGACAGTGTACATTTGCTTTCTGTCCAATCACTTTAAACTATATGAACACCATTTAGAGATAAAAAAAGAAATATACAACCAACTGATAAAAGTGTTTCTACATTCATTCCTTACCAACTAAAGGCTGTGTCCTTAGAACTGATGACCTTTGTTTTTGAGTGAGGCCCTAGGCAGGGTGCTTCAGTCAGTTCAGGCTGGGTTAGAGTGCTCACTCTCTGGGCTGCGGCCTCAGCCATTGCCTGCAGTCTGTGGACTACCTCCTCCAGCTGAGCCACTGTCTGATTTCCCCCTCGAAGCTCCGCGTCCTGAGCCAGACGCACCAGCTCAAATGAGGCCTTCTGGCGGAGGAGCTGGTCCCTGACCTCAGACTGCCGAGAAGTGTAATAGTTCTGTCGGGCGATCTGAAGTGCCATGTCACCACGCACCACAGGCACATTGAGCAGACAGGCACTGTCCCGAATAGCCAAACGAACAGTGTTGTTCATCAATGCATAAAAGTCAGACTGGATAGATGTAAGCTCAGTGAGTAAAGCAGACTCTTGGAAAGAAGTCTGCAATAAGCCGAGGTGCTATGAGGGGGAGAAAGAGACAAATATATAACTAAGACACTTATATAGCTGAGTAAACAGTAATCTTGGTGTATGACATTATGAAAAAAATAAAATTAACTCTGGGTAATAATGCGTTCCAGAAAAAATAAGATTTTTAAATAATAAAGTGGTGAACTCCTCTTTAAGACACTCAAACCCTCTTAAGATCTCAAACCCATTACTCAAAGTCAATAAGATCTGGAAATAGTAACAGATTCTTCCAGGTACACAGGAATCACAGAGACGCCCCCCTCCCATGTGCCCTGTACCTGTGTTTGGTTGCTATGCTGCTCAGTAAGCCAATCTTTCAGCGCCCGGTCTCCTTGCTCCTCAGCCTGCTCTTTCAATAGTTGGTACTGCACCACCATGTAGGCCCTCTGTATCTGGGCCATGTCCTTTCTCCTGCCTTCCACCACCGTCTCATTCTCCTCTTCCTCACTCTCACTGCAGCAGCTCATCTCCATTGGCTGGAAGCGCTTGGAAGAGGAGCTCTCCACCATGTCAGAGATACCTTGGAAGAACTGTCGTTGGGTGTAGGCAGCTAGAGCCTTGGTGTTTTGCTCTTCTTGGTGCAGGTATGGCTCCAAGGGCAGCTGAGACAGCAATGCAGGTGGCCCTGAGTGAGCAGTTGGAGATGGGGCAGTCCCATCTTTTTCATCCACTGATGACAACTCAGCACGGTGGAAACCAGAAAGCTTTGTGGTCTCCTTCACAAGACCTTCCAAAGCTGCATTTGTGGCTGCATTTTCAACTGTGAGGGCAGAACTGACACCTTTTCCTGCTTTGCTTGCTTCTTGGTGTAGTGTTTGAGCAGCTGATGAGTCAGTTCCCTGGCAAACAGCCAACACTTGCAGCTTCTTCAGTCTGCTCAGTTTCAGGTGCTTCTGTTTCTGTAAAGCCTGTAGTTGAGCCTCCAAATCTTCCACTGAAACATCTTCCTCTCCACACAGTGAAGGAAGTGAGCCACGCACACCCACAGTCCCATCATTTGGGTGACAAGTCTTCAGCAGGTCCTGAAGTGTTACCTCATCCAAGATAGGCTTCCCAGACTCTCGCAGAACCTGATATGCGTGCACTTCTTCTGGTGTGAGGACATTGTTGTGGTTCACACGGTGACAGAAAAAGCGCAAAAGATGCAGATTGTCCGGCACAGTTTCAAACAGCCAATCAAACTCTGACCCTTCCAGAGTAGACGCGCCCGGATAAGCCAACTGCGAGAGCAATTCAACGAACTTCTCCCCATTGATCATGACTGTTTCAGAGAGAATGCCCCAAACACGTTTACACTTTACCCTGCAGTAAATTGTGAGACAAGACAGCTTTGATTTATTTCACAGGACAAATATGAAATGAAAACCTTTAAAAGGATTTGTGGTAAGATTTGAAGATTGGTCTGAGGTGAAATGCTCCAATGTATAGAAATTGCACAACAGTGGTAACAGGAACCAGACATCCATATTTAACAGAGAAGTGTTTGGTGCCTCTAGAAGTTACCACATAGCAGGCTATTACATGGAACATACTGCCTGATGCCTGGAACATTATTTTACATCTTATGTAAAGCTGAGGTAGGTTTTTGGACTAAAGATATTTCAGACTGGCTATTATCAACATATTACACATGCAGATTTACCGGCCACTATTGATATCAAACAAAATGGCAATATTACACATCAAAACACCTGGTTCCTGTTACCACCACTGAAAGGAGCTCATTACCTTTGTTGCAATTTTATATCATACACAATATACATTTGTTATATCAACAAATTACTTTGTTCATTTCACAAGTATTGAATTATAAATACTTAAATTCGCCTTAAACAAAAAGCTAGAACATTCTTCTATCATTTATAAGCAGATCTTTGCATTCCAATGGCATCAGGGCTCATCACTAAGGAAAAGGGCACTGGGTCAGTTTAAATGGAAGAGGGCACTTTTTAAATGCTTTTTAAATGTTAGTTTGGCAAAATGCTACCTTTTCTACCTCACATGGCCACTTAAAAAATATTTTGTAAATGTGTTACTTAAAGAACAGAAATCAAACGGGAGGTACTAAATTATTAGTAGAAATATGATGACAGAGCAATTAAGAAGGGAAAATGCACAAGAAACAACTTCCATACACCAAGGACTGAAAAGTAAAATAGTTTTTCTTGTGTGCATTAGTACTACTTCTGTCTGCTGTTACCAAGCAACTGAGGACACCCCAATGTGTACCTCTACAAGCATTCATGGTATTCATACATATATATCCACTATGTACATATAAACATACATATAGCCAGTGTGTACATACAGCTCTGCAAACCGACCACTGTTTCTTCTCATTTATTTATAAATAAATTTAAAGCATAATTTTAAAGGAAATGACAATACATCAAAATAAGAGAAATAATGCAGTGTTTTCAAATCTCCTGTTCACTCTTAAACGAAATGGTAATAATTACCTTTGATGTACTTCTGGTATTGCTTTGCCATCCAACTGGTCACATTCAAGAGGAGAGTGCTTATTACAGCATTGGTTTTTAATATACAATTTTCCTCATTAAAAAGATTTGATTCAGCTGCTTAATCAAATGTTAATAGCTGAATTTTATATTTGCTGATGCGGAGACTTTTGTGATTCTGAAGTAACACGAACATACTTGGCTAGCATTTAACATTCAGGACACACTTAAAATATAATGTAGATGACAACAAGCAACACAGATTGAGGTCAAATGCACACGGCAGCGTTCGTCAACGATTTAGTGAGAAGTTAGCCAGCTAGCTGATGCTACAAAACAGAACCCAAGTAGGCACCTTTAGCTTACTATAAAGTCTGTTTGAAACATGAACAGATGCTCACCTTTTAATAAATCTGTTGATATACTGAGCAGACGAACCAGACACCCACTTTTAACTGTTAGCTGTTGGCTAATATCTGACGGTCTAACGAACCTTCCTCCAAACTACAAAAACAAAAAAGGCGCGCTGGGGTCACGTCACAGGGAGTGGGCGGGGTTTCCATTTGAAAGACCCACCCCCAGCAGTTCAAATCAGGGAACTAACAGTTTACCAACATAACAGCATTTACGAATAAAACAGTGACATAATATTATTTGAGTAATATAAAAACAAAAATATAGCTAAACTACAGAGTTGTGTGGTTGCATGCCCACTTTCAATAGTGCAGTGATAAAAGTGTTAAAAGCAGAAACCGATGTACTGTATATTATATCAATGTCAAATTATTATTATTATTATTATTATTATTATTATTATTATTATTATCATCATCATCATCATCATCATCATCATCATCATCATCATTAAAACGACTTATTAACCTGCTTCTACATCTCTATGTTTACTTATTTATATGGTTATTTCTGGCAGTTTGTTTTTAAACAAACAAAAATAAGTATGCAGTAAACTGAGAAATAGTACAGACCAAATGATTAAACCTCGCTTATAGCAGACTGATAATATCGGCCTTTCTATATTTCTAACAGGACAGTGAGTGTGAAAAAGAGTAAAAAATCTGAGAAATAACAGACAAAAATACTTAGGATGGGTTCCTTACAACGCAGATTCGCCAAGTATTCCCCTACACAGTAAAACACGAACACAAATCTGTGCTATACATTCGATGGACTACTCATATTGTTGGTACCAGGCCTGTAATTCTGTATCGTCCCGGGTATTCGTGTACAGCACTTCTTGTCACCTGTTGTTTTAAATATGCTGTATCAAAATATACCGCAATTCGCAACTGGCGCACAGTTGGTGATTGTCAGGTGTTTGAGCCAATCATAAAGGCAGAGGCAGAGAAATGGAGAACCAATCGGAAGCGTTTCACATCTGTGTCAAGATTTCAATAAGAACAGCTTGCTTCTCTGGTGAGGAGTTGGAAGAGCAGCCGCAATAAGTACAGACAAAAATCTGGAGGGATTTAGAGTCCAGAAGACTTTACTGTGCTACGCAGGCTTTGTTTTGTTCATAACTGCGCGGAAAGGCTTGTAAAATCGCTGGTTATAGCTTTAATCCTGCAGAACAATGTAGGCTAGAGAGTCAGTAAGGAGGGAAGTTGGGTTTGTGTTTTTATATGCCATGTGTACTTTCCACATAACGAGGCTCTACTTTGATAAGATTTGCAGCATTTATGTTTCGTTAACTAGAATCTTCGACTTTTTTTTCTTAGGTTTGCTCCATTCATGCATCTTCTTTCTCTTGTTTTCAGCATGTGTGTCTTTCTGTAATCTCATTTGCTTCTTCTGTAAATGGCCGTTTTATTTGATATCACGAACTATTTCTCTTGAACAATTCATTGGCACAGCAGCTCCTCCTTTAGGAGAGAAAGGACCCATTTATAATAATACAATATTGTCATATGCTTAGAATCTCATCTGCTTTTTGCCCAGTCTCTTTGTTTTGCATCCTTAGTGTCCACAAACCAACGATGGTTGAAGCTAAATTCTGGATCCTGAAGCAGCACTTTGAGGGCTCTCCTAAAGACAGCGACTTTGAGCTAAAGCAGGAGCAGCTCCCTGAACCCAAAGATGGAGGTTGGTGGATGAAAAGCACCCTTTTCTGAGACTGTAAACTGGATATGTTTTCTCTGCTTTTGATTATTGTGGGATAACTGTTGTAGAGGTGCTTGTGGAAGCAGTGTTCCTGAGCGTGGACCCCTATATGAGGTAAGTTACGATCACCAGGTTCTTGTTCTGACAATACACCTGGGTCATTCTAACAATATAGGACAGTTTCTGTCCCTTATATTCATCTTTTACAATTTGAGCTTAAAAAACCCACAAATGCAAATACAATTATTTTCATTGGGGATCGATTTGTGTCTCTCCTCAGCAAAGGTCCAAAGCAATACAATTTAGCCTCTCTGCCTTTTCCCCCACAAGGTCCAACATGAGCCATCACTCTAATAAACTCATTCCTGATCCCCTGTATCCTCGTCGCCCCTGTTGCAGATCTGAACATTTTCCACCTCCAGCTCTGCTTCCTGTCTTCTCATCAGTGCTACTGTCTCCAAACCAAATAATATGGTCTCACTACCATCTTGTATGCATTCCCTTTCACTTTTGCTGTTACCTGCCTGTCACAAATCAGTCCTGCCATTCTTCTCCACCCATTCCACCCTGCTTGCACTCTCTTCACCTCTCTTTCACACTCAATCCAGTTCTCTGAACTGTTGACCCAAAGTATTTGAACTCCTTTCTTCAGGTCTACCCCTCACCATTCCACTGTGCTCAATCTCATTCACGCACAGGTATTCTGTCTTAGTCTTCTGACCTTCATTCTCCTCCTTTCCAGAACATCTCCATCTTTCCAGGGTCTCCTCCACCTGCTCACACTACAGATCACAATGGCATTCTCTTTTAGTAACAAACCATGTTATTGAGGTACTGACAATATTCACAACATGCTTAGTTCTGAATAGTAAAATGGCAATATACTGTATGTGTTGTAGATATTGTCATCACCACCAGTTAGAAAAAAAAAACCATCGTCTTCTTAACAGTTGTTGGAATCCCCCTTTATACAGTGAAGAGAAACGGCAAAGTAAACGTGTGAGTGTGTGTTTATATATTTCACTTTTGCTGAGCGCCAGCCCCGGAACCTGACAGAGGAGATCTGTGTGGAGGAGCCAAAATCCCTGTTGCAGTGTGTGCAAACCTGGTCAAGAACTATGGGACACATTTGATCTTTGTAATTGCAAACAAAGGCTTCTGTACCATATATTAACACTGATTTTCTCAGGTGTTCAAATGCTTATGTGCCGCAGAGCGATACAAATAAATTCTTTACAAATTGTACAATGTGATTTCCTGATTTTTTAAATTTTTTACATTCTGTCTGACAGTGGGAATGCACCTACAATGTGAATTTCAGACCCCACCATGATTTCTAAGTGGGAGAACTTGCAAAATTGCAGGGTGTTCAAAAACCTACGTTCCTCACTGTATGTATGTGCAACAGACAGACAAACAAATATTTATATATATGTATATACACACACGAGTACTTTGCTGTTTCTCTTCACTTTATTTTGGTACAATGAGCATAATTAGATAGTTAGGCTTTCTAGACAATCGAAAGTACAAACTCGGGCCCCTTTTCAAAAATGTCCTGCTAAAGTACAAAATTAGTCATTAAGTCCCGGGGGAGGGGGTGGGTGCGACACTTTGTTCCCTAACGAACATTTCAGAGCTTGTTTTTTAAACGAGATGTGCAACTGAAATATCTTTTTAAATATTAAAGGACCTTTACATAATGTAAAGGTATGATATATTCTAACCCTTCAACAGTAATGATTACTAGATAAACATTTATAAGTTAGTTTTTCGTCTCATCCTTTCATTCCTTTTATCATTACGATCTTTTCCTCAGGCTCTTCAGTCGTGTGCGAATGCAGCCAGGGGATGTGATGATTGGAAGACAAGTGGCAAAGTAAGGGAAAAGAAGCTTTTGTTTCCATGTTCTGATACACATACAGTGGGGCAAAAAAGTATTTAGTCAGCCACCAGTTGTGCAAGTTCTCCCACTTAAAAAGATGAGAGAGGCCTGT
>JBBPDC010046041.1:0-11596 GCA_037974485.1 Hemigrammopetersius urotaenia
GACAGAGATTCTTTCAGGTTTGAAGATGTTATGCATTTTCTATTCAAAAGTAAGTTTTTAAAAGATCTCACAGCTTTCATGCTCTTGAATACAAAATAAAAACACTTGTTCAAAAAAAAAAAAAAAAAAAGATCTCACAGCTTTTAAAAGTGTGACAGAGTTGGGAAAAATTTTTTTTAAATTGATGACTTTGTGTGTTCATTATATATTATATATTGGGTTGACATAGAATTGTGATTAATCGCGATTAAACGTGATAAATTTTTCCCCAGATTTGCAATTAACTAGTTAATTTTAATTAATCGCTTTACAGTCCTAATTAAAAGCTGTCTTATTAATTAATCTAAATTACTTGCATGCATTTTTTTGGGAGTAAAATTATTTATAGCTAAACTTTTTGCAAAACTGTTCACGTGCAGTAATCATCACAATCAAAAATTGCTGAGGGAAAAAGATATGCAAAGGGGAAAAAAATGCTTCAGTAATTCCAATGATAGAACTAAGTCAATCTAAAAGGTGCAGTTTAAGACATTTGCAGACAAGCAAGGATATCAGAAGCATTTTGATCTGGTGGGGTTTCTGGAACGGGGTAGAGGGTGTAAGGGAGTAGCGTAGGGTTTTTAAAAGTCGCCCACTAATATATTGGTTAAGGCTGCTCAAGCCTGGTGTCAGGCTGTTCTGGCTCGGACCCGCAAGTTTGCCTAAAGGTTTTGAGTTGAGGTGATAACTTACACATGATGTACTCAGAGTTTGACACAACAAATTCCGTATTGCAAAAAATTGCATATAAATATACTCCTATCAACAGCTCCATCTTTCCGTTTTTAAACATAAACTTTCCTCTCATTGGGCTGAGCAGCGCATACTCTATATATACAGAGTAAACCCTAAATATGCCAATATATATATATATATATATTAGAGGTGGGCTTAGATTAATTTTTTTAATGTCGTTAATGTCATTGTAATCTTGGCGTTAAACAAAGAGACCGAGACAGGTTTAACCACCTCAGCGACCTCAGTCCCCACACCAGCTTCTTCCGGCCCTCTTTGAACACTGCAGAGGTAGGACTGAGGAGATCCACAAAAAATTTCTTCCACTGCTGGATGATGTTCCCAGTCGAGGTCAACAGCACCCTGTCCCTCCCATTAACAGTCAGAACATGGCACTGCTTTCCCTTCCTGATACACCGGACAGTTTCCCAGAAACTTTTTGAGGCCAACGGACAGTTATTTTCCATTACCTCACCGAACTCTCATTCTTGGTCTCAGCCCTTCCTAGAAAACATAGACATGCTTTTTTTCAAAAATAATACTGTATCTCAGGCTAGGCTGTGAAGTTGTAACCATCTAAATCAATAGACATTTAAGTTCATTTATGTTTTTCATGCTGAACTAAATTATTGAAAGAGAGAACATTATTTTTTAACCATCATTTACCAACAGTAACAGTGAGACAGTTAATTATGTATTATTGGTTGTGGGGTGAGTAAAAGGCACCCTTTGGTGCATGGTGTTAGATGCAGCATTTCTGTAGGTATTTGGGAACAATATACAGACATGAAAAACATCCACTTTTAAAATCTCTCTCTCTCTGTCACATGCACACACACATATTGCCATCTCTTTTTTTCCCTGAATATTTGATTAAAATATCAGCTACATAATTTTTGACTGGGTAAGTTCACAAGTTATTAAATACTAATTTGTTGAATACTACTTTTTACTGAATAATACAGCTGTTATCAGAGGTGTACAGTGAAAAAGTACATTTACATTTACAGTTTTTGAGAACCCGTACTTCACTTGAGTAGTCTTGTTTTTTGGAAACCTACACTACATTTGAAAGCCAAAACCGTACTTTTCACTGCACTACATTCTGTCAAGGTTCTCGTTACTCATTACCTACAGTTCTGAAAGTGGGTGTTATTGTCTCACTTGTATAAAACGTGATTGGTTTTTAGCAGATAGCATATTAGAAATCATCAGTAGTGCTATGTCACATCTGTCCGCTGTAACACTGCAACGAGAACCAACTTCTGCTTAAGATAAATATGGACTTTTACAAGTTTGAGTAATTTGACCACATTGAGATTTGCCTGTACTGTTATTGCTAGAGACATGTGAGATGGAGACTATAGAAAAATGTTTGTTTTGATGTCAAAGTCGGTCGCTTTGCATATTTGTCTGTTTAAAGTGGTATTGCTGTTTTTTTAGCCATTTATGGATCTGTTATGTAAAGTTGTTTGGATGTGTTAATTTTTTCCATTCCAGCTGCATTTACAGCAGTTCAGTTGTCAACTTCGTTAAAATATATAGTACAAACACATACCTTTTGTGTAGGCATGTAGTGTACAATTAATAAAAAGGTTTTCTTTTTCAATTTCGGTTCATTCTGTAACATTCTACCTCATTCTTTATGCTACATCTTCTACAAGCAAGTTAGATGCATTAGGTATTGTATTTGTGGTGACAATAAATCAACAATGCAGTGAAATGTGTACTTGGAAGCAATTACTTCAGTACTTTTACTTAAGTAAAATTTGACTGTATGTCTTTCACTTGTATTGGAGTATCTGTACTTTCACTTAAGTAAAGAAGTTAGGTTTTTTTGTCCACTTCTGGTTGGTATACACATTCATTGGAGGGCAAACATCATTGGTGTGTGTAATGTGGTGGGCTGTTCTACCCCAAAAAAGCAGGGCCCAAAATACCGCCCCTGCCTGGACTGCATCTGCCAGAGATGTGTCACAGGTCAGCAGTCAATCAGCTGCAAAGCGGCTTGGCTACTTTCAAACTTCCTCCCTCTGAGTACAGGGGTGTTTCACCATCCCAAGATGCATTTTCATTTACGGTTGTTTTGTGTTCTCTCAACTGTACAAAAACATTTTCGGGGAATAACCCCGGACCGACTCAGGCAAAAAATACAAAAGAGGGCTCATTGGAAAGGGCTCCTGGAGATCAATCAAACTGTGGAGTTTGAAGTGTCTAAATGTGCTTGCACCGCAGAGAAATCGCACTTGGAGCGTGGGGGTTCAACCCTGGTGTGGAATTCAAAAAGGGCTTCCAGGTCGGCTACAGCCTGCCCTGAGCCTGCCCGGAGGATATTTGTAGTGAATCCGCGAGTCCTGATACGTGTAAAACTGGGGGGTTACTGTATATGGAAAGTTTGAGGCCACAAATTAGGAACTGTGACTTCGCAGGGGTTCACTGTATAGTGGTTAATGCAAACAGCATATATCTAGGGCAAGAACATATCTCTAAATGAATACATTCCTAAAGTAATAAGTAAATGAATATTTAAACAGATACAAAAGTAAATTGCAAAAACTAATCTACTAATGGTGAAGTAATTGTGTGATTTTATGTAAATATACCAAGTGAATAAGCTGAACAGATGAACCCCATAAGCAAAACAAAAGCACACAGTATAAAAAATTAATGCAATACCAGAACCGACTCCAGAATCTGCTGGAATCTGCTTACAAGTTAACTAACAGTGTTAAATCATAGCTGTAAACAAAAATACATGATAAACAAAAACAAATAATAACAAAAAACATATAATAGTGTCCAGTACAAAGATATTTCAAAAGCGTGTCAAACCAAGTTTCCTCAAATATAACAACTTAGCATGGCAAAGTTTCAACTGTTACTACATTGTTCACTAGCTTTCTTGCTTGATTGCCGCTGTTTGACTTGCATCATTTAACATCAATGACTTTTATCAAGGCAATTATCATATTAAACAAGGAGAAAAAGATGACAAGAGGTACGTGCAGTCACATTAACTTTATTAAAGTTAAGTAAAAAAAATTACAAATAAAAATTTCACCTTCTGCACAAAATCTATAAATTCATGTAGGCCTACTTGCAATGACCTATGTCTATTTCTGTTTCTTTCGAAGGCCTTTTTTCCTCAAATATAAATAGATTTGAGCACATGAATTCAAACTTTTTTTATACTTAAACTAAAAAATAATTATAATGTTGAATTTACTTAATATGTAATCTCAATTTTCACTTTACTGTAACAATGACCTGTTTAGGTAGTCTAATACTGAATTGAAAATGCACAAAATTTGAAAGAACAAAGGCTGCAAACTACTGTGGGAACGGAACAAAGAGAGTTTTGTTAGAAAAATTAGCTTTGTTGTTCATATATGACCTGGGCGTACACTGCATTGTCTTTAAGCTTCTGTAGTCTTCTAGTGCCTCTGGAGGACGGTGCTTTGTTGGTAAGAGTCAGTGCTGCGTAGTTCAAAGCATCATCACACACAACCTGCAGAATGAGACTTTATTTGAAGCGCTCATTTTTAAAATTAAGTTTAAGATCTTCTCATTTTAAGAGTGTGCTAACTAGCAGACCAATCACACATGAATTAAGAATGTATGATATCCAATGTCAAATGAAAAATATCTGCAGAAAAATATATATTAAATATTAGTATATATAGCATTGTATTGTATGTTAGTATATCTGTCAAAGATCTGATTACTTTAACTGTAAGAATAAAATCAAAATGACAAAGTTAGCTTACTTGAGTGTCCGAAGATGTGTCACATTTTGAAGATCCTTTAACAAAACCAATAATAAGCATGATGAACTGTGAATTTGATGCTTAAAACACTGAACTGAACTTCAATACTGGATGAACTTACCTGATAAAACGGTTTGGCTTTTACACCGAATAGCGATAATTATAATCATCACCACTGATGAGATTATATTTGAGGTGATCAGTATGAGATATGGAGGACTGACCGCTGCTGGAGGGTTTATGTCTGTAAACACATATAGTAGCTAGATAACCATCATTTTTGTTTTAATCAGTTATAGTCTGTAATGTTGTGCTCTGGTGTGAATATTCTTCTGATAAAAAGAACAATAAAACATTTGAATACACAAACAAACTTTATCAGTTAGTTAGAACTTACCTACAATATTTAGTTTAGTTCCATTCCCAAAGAGAATCTTTCCACATGCAGCCACAGCACAGTAGTAAGTTCCAACATCAGAGAGGCTGAGGTTCATCTTGGGCAGTTTGTAGACGCAGGTCTGCACAACAGAACTATCTTCATACATCTTCTTACACTGGTCAGTACTGTTTTCATGCATGTAAATGACTCCTGCATTAGTTTTTCGTGAGCCGTCTTTGAACCAGAACACACTGGGAGGCTCTGTACAGTTTGGTTTCATGTTGTGAACAGTGCAGTTCAGAGTGACACTGTCTCCTGGGTGGAGGAGATCTGTCACAGGGTTTTGTAGAGTTGCTTGACTGCTGAAATGAAAGCCTTGAACATAAAAGACATTTCAGTTAAAAGAGAAAGTTCACAGGGTCTCAGGCATCTGTTCTGCTGTGTGACCGGCCACACTGCCGACTTTGTCATTGAATTTAAACCAAGTGTGCATCAAAACTTCAGTTTTATAATGAAGATATCTATCTATCTATCTATCTATCTATCTATCTATCTATAAGAAATAGACGACATATACATATGCACATGCATAAATGTTACACAAAGCTAGTTTCACTGCAGATTTTAAAAGTTATCCATGATTTGTAGCAGTCTTTTACCTGGTACTCATGACTTTCTTTGGAAAGGTACATTTACTTTAGTTTGTTATTTCATTTTTACATTCATTTTTCATTTTGAATTGAAGCGTTTACACTTCAGTATGGCTTTAGGCTGCTCTGAGTTTAATGAACAATGCATGTGAAAGGTCTTCACAAACTGTATGACTGAACTGGAGGAATGTCACTTCAAAGTTCTTCTCAAATTTTATACAAATGCAGTTTACCTTTCACAATCAGAAGTGTTCCCGATCCAAAGTGCAGCTCATTTAAAGCGATCACTCCACAAAAATAAGAAGCTGTATCTTCATTGCTTGTTGCTGAAATGGTCAAGTGAAAAAATCCTTTGCCTGTAGACACGGTGAAGCGTCCTGTTTTAAATTCCTCTGAAAATGTAACACCTTTTAGGTAATTGTAACCGTGTGCCATGGGTTCAGGCATCATGCCAAGCTTCTGCTTGTACCACACCATGGTGTTGAAATCTTTCTGGGGCAAGAAGCATTGTACTGTGACAGAATCTCCATGCAGGACTGTCTGAAGAGCTGTGGGTTGATTTACAATCCAAGCATTGATTCTGCCTTAAAACATATTAAAAATGTATATTAGCCTTACATTCATAACATTCTGGCTTAAAACATTACTTAAAACTATAAAAAAAAAAAAAACAGCTTACCAACAAAACAGAGAAACACAACAGAAAAAGTCATTGAGAAATTCATGTTGTTGTCTTCTTGCATAATAACTTGAAAAAGAGCTGCAGAATCATGACTCTCAATAAACAGCATGCTGCTGGACATGATTGGTGGGATGCCACATGATGTGAAATGAACAATTTGATTGGCTCATCACAGCAGCAGCATTTTGAAATGGAGATGTAATTTTTAATACTTTAAGGTAAAAAATTGAGGTTAATCCAAAAACCTTATAGACCTTATAGATAAACCTTTAGTTAATCAGATTTTTAACTTGAATGCTATGCCAATAAAAAAGTAAATGTTAACATGCTTCAAATATTTGTAGTCATTTAAAGAGATCAGACACCAAACAGTTGATTGACTATTTGCATAAATAGAATTGTTGTTTTTTTTACAATCAGACTACCTTTAAAAGGGTTTATGTGTGGTTTAATATTTATGTAATACTGGTTTTATAATGTTTATACGTAAAAAAAATATATATCATTAATTAGTAATTATGAGCAGGAGATAAACAAATAATTAAATTTTTGAGACCCCTTGAGAGCAATGCTTGTGTCGCGTCCCTGGTCCATTGGTTTAATTTAGTACATTGGACTTTTATTATGACGTGTGTGTTTGTATCGTGAGTTACATTCTGTCAGCTGTCCTGTGTTTAAGTTAAGAGATTGTGTTTAGTGATTGGTTTCTGTCCTTGTTGGTTATGTATATAAGTTCCAAGAGTTTGGTGGCTGGTCAACCCTTACGGATACTCTTACATTTATCAGACGCTTTTATCCAAAGTGACTTCCATTGCCTATCTACAGGGGGCAGTCTCCCTGGAGCAACTTGGGGTTAAGGGTCTTGCTCAGGAACCCAGTGGTGGTGCTGAAGGTGGGATTGGAACCCATGACCTTTTGGTCTAGAGGCAAGTATCCTACCCACTACGCCACCACCAACCCTGCAAAAGCACACATTGCCACATTCATAGCTTATGTTTCTGGTGCTCCTTCGGCCCCAGGGCTGGCCCCATGGCAGGTTCCCTCGCCCAATGGAAATAACTTTTTTGACAGAACAGATGAATGAAAGCTAGCTCTTTGGCGACTGTTGCTCTTTTTATTTATGTTATAACTTCTAGTTAATGGCTTTTATGTAAATATCTATGACAAGACGTGAATAAACCTTTTAGGGTGATCTTATTCTAAAGTGCTAAAGGGGAAAGCAATGTAAATTATCACACCTAGAGGGGTGCAGTTTTTAAGCAATATGTAAATCAATTTATACAGTCATTATACATTTTTATTCATCTTTTTGAAGTGTTAACAAATTAGCCAAATATGAATCTCACTCTTGTAATGTCACATATAAGTAGGTGGGTGAAAAATAACAAGATATGTTCTTATTATTATTGGACACTGATATCTGATGAACAATAACTTATCAGTTCTGTTAAAGTAAATCATACTACAGAGCCTGGTTTATTGAGACCTGCACTTCTTCTGTGTTTATCTGTCTGTGTTGGTTAGGGGCATTTTACTAAAGCAGAATCGGTTTACAATTTGTAAAGGACATGGGCAAAAGTATTTTTTCAGGGTGTGGGCTAGGCCCCTTACTTCTAGTGAAGGGCAATCTTAATGCTTCAGCATACCAAGACATTTTGGACAACACCATGCTTTCAACTTTGTTTAGGTAAGGTCCTTTTCTATTCCAGCAGGACTGTACCCCAGTGCACAAAGCAAGAATGACATGGTATGATGAGTTCAATGTGGAAGAACTTGACTGACCTGCACAGAGCCCTGTCCTTTACCCCATCCAACACCTTTGTCATAAACTGCAACAGAGATTCTCGTCCAACATCAGTACGTGAGCTCATAAATGCTCTACAGGAGAGCTGTTGCCTGCTAAGAAACACCTGGTTCACCTCTCCAGTTAATTGTCAGGTTTAGTTATTGTGTTTGAGGAGGAGAACCATCAAACTGTGCTAACCATCCAGGACCGGAGTTTGCCACCCCTGCTCTACAGAATGAATGGGCACAAATTCACTACAAAAACATTTCAAAATCTTGTGGAAAGCCTTGCAAGAAGAGTGAAAGCATTTATAGCTGCAAGTGGGGAAACAGCTCAATATTAAAGTCTCTATATTTGAATACAATGTAGTGGGTGTCCCAAATCTTTTGTCCATATAAAGGAAAGCAGCCCATTCAGCCCATTCAGCACACAGTGTGAACAATATGAACTTCTTTCTCTGCATTTAACGCATTCATCAAGTGAAGCAGGGGGCTGCCACCAACAAGGGGTGTCTGGGGAGCAGTGTGGTAGGACGGTACCTTGCTCAAGGGTACCTCAGTGATGAAATTCAAACAAAAGCCCTAACCACAAGGCCACTAGCTGACCCCGATGTACCCGTTGCTGATCAAAAATCAAGATAAGGTTACCAGCATAGTGCAGATGTAGCTGATATGCAGATGTTAAAACCACTAAAACTACCGAATGAGGGCAACAACTAAAGTAAACATTTACAGAGTTATTGAGAATGATGAAGTTTTAAAATAGCAGGATCCCCAAAACATGAATCTGTAGATTCTGAACACCGTCTGCACAGCAAAGTGCAACAGTACACTGTTTTCATGTGTAGTGAGCCTCTTCAGGATTAAATTCTGAAATTGTATATGTGTATATGTTTGTAATTACATTTCTGCCTTGACGCATTATATAAAACCAAAACCAGAGAAAAAAATAATGACACACATTACAAATGGGAGAGAATCAAATCTTTAATGACCTCCTTTATTCGCCGCTTATACGTTTTTCACACTTTTCATTTTCTCTACTGTGACAAATTTAGCAGTTTCTCACAAATAATGGGCATTTTATATATGCTATTTTATATAAGGTATTTCATGTCTGACTAGGACCTTTCATTCTAGAGTATATCGTCTCCTCGTGGTTTGTCATCCTCTTCGTTCTTGTGCTTTTGGTGGTGAATTTTAGGGCAGCATAGTTCACTTCATCAGTCAGGTTGTACTGTGAAATAAATTTCGTATTATTTAGTATTAATTTTTTTTCATACACTCATCAAAAATAAGAGATAAATGAGGGTCAAACCTGAACTGTTGTCACAGTGTTATCAGAAGTCAGGACTTGTGATGGACTTTCTGTAAAATGACAGTAATATATTGTTAAGAGATATTAAATATTTACTGTTGGAATACTGTTTGCAATCAAAAACAAAAAGCTGAAGTAAAGTTTTGGCCACATAAAAGTCTATAAAGAAACATGCTTACTGTTTTTTCTGCATTTTAAACATAAATAAACATTGATGGTCAAACTTATGAACAGCAGCAGTGCCAGAGGAATCATTAAGAAGATGTATATTCTCTCTGTACCAGGTTGATCTGAAATGTGAACAAAAAACATTGAAGGCTTCAGTGCAATGACAAGTGCAAAGAACAACTTTTCATACGCATTTTAACGCTATCTTATTTTGGTAATATAATTATTGATATAGATTGATATAGAGAAGATTCTTTATTTGCCACATGCATAGTCATACAAGTACAACACACTTAAAATTAAAATTAAAATTCTTTCTCTGCATTTAACCCATTCACAGAGTGAAGCAGTGTGCTGCCGCCAGCGGTGACAATAGCAGTTGGGATTTGAACCGCAACCCTCTAATCGCAGGGCCATTAGGCCATCCAGCTGCCCCAGCATTTCATTATCTACTACTATAGAGTATACAATTATATTATATATTACTATAAATTATAATGTTATTATACAGCTCATCAGAATGCTGCAGAGAGCTCCATGACAGCTGAATGAATGACTGCTACCTTTGGAAATTAGTACTGATTCACATCTGTCATACCATTCCAACATATCATTTGGCTGCTTTTGAGAAATAAAACGATCAATAACATCGTTATTTTAAAAACAATTTAATATTTATGGAAAGTATAGACCTTTGAGTGCTGGTGACAGACCCAGTTTTACAAAAAGAACTGATAATGTGAAAACTAGCACAAAGGGAATGGGGGAAAGACTTATAGACTTGGATGAAGAATAAGTAAAAAAAAAAGAGAACATACAAGAAATGAGCAGTTGGCCTTTAAATCAAGCTTTACGGTCCAGAATTCCTCTGATAAGAGTTATTGCAAGCTACTACACCCCCTCCAAGATCGAGTCTAGCAACCATGTTTTTAAACCTGTGGTCAAAGAGCTTTGCAGAAGTGGAAACAAAACAACCACACAACCCTTCCATCACTTCTTTTGATATGATGCACATTAAACCACAACTTGCCAAGTCTGTAGGCAGCTACGTTATTATGCGACACCTGCAGCTTTGCTAGACAGATAATTATTCTCAGAAGATATCACAAAACCTATAAAATCAATAAAAGTTTGTCTTTTCATTTTGACAAGATATAGAGAAATCCCCTCATCTTGTTAGAATTATTTTTTTCAATAATCACTTGAAGATAAAATACAATAATGTACTAAATCGGCATTGTATTAAATATACTACATTATCAATTGGGTTAATTCTGATAATTAAAATCAAATCATTTTTGCATGTTTAAGTGTCTGACAAGCTAAATCTGAACAGTCTGGTGTGCTGGTGAGCATAGTCTAGAATCTCTAGATCTGCAGATTCTCAACATTCTTATCATTAGATTTACTGAATTAGATGAAATGCTTGCATGTCCAGACTCACTTATTACATCCTATTGCTTATTATTCAGTAATTACATGGATTACAGTAAAAAAATAGATTAGTTTATTTCTGAAATTATGGAAGTGCTTCAGAACGTCTGAGCTATTTCTGGTCATTGAGGGTGTAATAAACAAGAAGAAGGTGACTTGACTCCAAAATACAGAAAGTTAAAAGTCATAAGGAAGTCTTATTTGTTTACACTTCTCTAGTATTTTGTCAATGTCACAACAGATGTTCAAATATTAATAACTTTACATAAGAAGGAAAAATCCTCTCCAAGATATGTTAATGTACTTACAACCTGTACTTAAAACCTGTAAAAACCTGTAAAAGTGTGGAGATTATGATTATGACAATCACAATGTTCTTCTGTGGGAAGGTAAATAATATTTTAATGCTTACCATCAAAGTTCATTCCGTTCCCAAACAGGATCTCTCCACATGCCGCCACAGCACAGTAATAAGTTCCAGTGTCAGCAGGGCTAAGACTTCTCTCAGGGAGTTTGTAGGCACAGCTTTGTGTTGTAGAAGCAGTCTCAGAGCTTTTCTCATACTGATCACTTCTGTTTCCATGAGTGTAAATGAGTCCTGGATGAGATTCTCCTGATCCGTGTCTGAACCAGAACACA
>JBBPDC010046062.1:0-29000 GCA_037974485.1 Hemigrammopetersius urotaenia
GTGATCAGTATACTGGTGGTGCTGAATGCTGAGTGGTTGGAACTCCTTTATCTAGGCTCCTTGTATCTTTAGGCTCTGTGCAGACTGTCACAGTAAAACATTTGTTCCCATTTCTTTCACTGAATCTACATAGTATACCAAATATAAGACAGTGTGAGCATTAAGTCAAGCCGTCTTCTGAGATTTTATTTGAAAAAAATTGTGGGGAAATCTAAAAATATGGATTTTAATTGGGGACTAACTGCAAGACTCCAAAATCTTGCATGTCCACTAAAGCCGTCTCTAAAAGAGTATAAAACAATCTGGTAATGTATTATGATTTCATGTAATTTAACTTTCTATGAGGGATCTTTTAGATTTAATGTCAGACATCTGGTTCCTATCACCGTCTCTGAACCTTTCATAGAACACTACCAAATAAAAAAAAGGCCATGCAAACAAGAAAAAAGCCTCGTTAACATAGATGGAAAACAGGAAAACAGAAAATGCAAGAAACCAATAAGATATATGGCACTGAACCATCACCTGAGACTGATATATTGGAAAATGTATTAAAGAACATTGTCATAACTGAACTTTAGCATTATCGAACGCTTGTGACCCTTAAGAATCTGGACGTCATGAATGTGAGCTAATGACTTCGTTTCCTCCTGCCTGAACAATGCAATCAGCAGCATTCTCCAGCGCCGAAGGAT
This sequence comes from Hemigrammopetersius urotaenia, assembly GCA_037974485.1. Taxonomy (NCBI): domain Eukaryota; kingdom Metazoa; phylum Chordata; class Actinopteri; order Characiformes; family Alestidae; genus Hemigrammopetersius; species Hemigrammopetersius urotaenia. Next base: position 696 of record JBBPDC010046062.1, read on the forward strand.
CAAAGAAGCAGCTGACGTTAGGGATCACACGGCCTGATGCCGAGTTCCATGTACAAGCAGCGGATGACCTTTTGAGCTCCTCGAGAACATGAAAAATGACGTTAATAAAGCAGGAAGCGGCAAGGCTGGAAGGATTAAATCCATGGGAGAGCTGGTTTCGCTCTATACAGACGAGACGAAACCAAGCTATGCCTTGTCCAACCCTGCTGTACATCTGTGGTGTGCAGGAAAAGCCTTTAGGAAGAGCTGCATCATGACTTTGGAGTCGAGAAAAGGATTTAATGAGTAGATGTCAGAAGACGAATGACAGCGCCACAATGCAGGTCTTTGTTCTTTGGCTTTGGGAGCTCCTCTCACGTCCAACCTGCGATGACTGATCACTCACTCATGCGTTTCTTCACTACTTAAACCCTGCTGGACAGGTTCCACATGAACTCCAGAAGGATTTCCCCCCACCCAGGAGCACAATGACAGCTTTTCAAGAACTCCTTAAGCAACAGGTTTCTTGCAGTCGAGGTTTAAAGATTCTAACACCATTAAAAATAATACACAAGAAAATGCAAAAATCACACAATGTGCAATAACTGTGGTTGCTATGGTTTTGCTAGGTGCCGCTTTCTGATGCCTCCTTTTACACTTCAAGATTTTTGAACTTTCTGCGAGGCGGACGTCTGTTTCCATTGACCAAAAGAACAGTTTCTCCAGAACAGAGCGTCACACATCAACCCTGCTCTGAACCTCTCTGTTCAAACATCATTATGGGGGATTTCGAAAACGAAGAGGGGGTCCTCTTCAAGGGGGACAGATTAAAAGAAGAAAAACTTGCCGTGAAGTAAAAACTAGCCCTCACTTTCAAACTGAAGCTCTTTAGTCTCCATTAAGGCTCACCAATAAGCATATTTCTCCCCTACAGTGCACAGACAAAAATGCGACAATGAATGCGTGTGTAATGACAAACAGTCCAGAGAACCAGAGAAACATCTCAATTCAGTACTATAACCTGTCACACCACCACACTTTACTGTCCTTCAGACATGCTTTTCACCCAAAAGAAGATACAACCTCAAATCGGCTAACTGAGCTGGCTAGCAGCTTACCACCTAACTAAGCAGCACTACAACACTCATTCTTGGCTGATCATTTCTAATTGCCACAACAAACAGTGACCCACATCTTTTTTTTAATGTCTTAATGGCTGTTTATGAGTCCATCGTGTCTTTAGCTCTGCATGTCTGATTTGTTGTTCCGCGTTTGTTGCTTTCCAAATGCGGAACAACAAATGATCATTCTCTCTCTCTCACTGCTATACACTTTTAAGGCGACTCGCTCCTCCACTCTCTCTTCCCATACATTACAGAGATGACTCAACCGCAAAAATATTTGAAATCAATACTTGGCTACTGGGCAGCCAATCAAAAATATGTATACACCTGCAAAACACCAGACATTATACTAATATTCAATATAGGCTCAAACTGTACAGTACAGTGTCCAAGTACAGTATTTTTATGTCCTTTTCCTTTTTCTGTGGCTTAGTTGTGTTTTTATGTTCTAGATTATGATTTTACAACTGTTAGGATCAGTAAGTGACTGAGTGTTCCGACTTACACCAAGTTCAGGTTACATCACTGTTGTAAGAACAGATCTGTGTCGTAACTCAAGGACTCTCTTTAATACTTGTACTAATCCTTATTATCATCGGAATTAAAGTAATGCTAAAAAGCACAAACACCTGTGCTTGGGTTTAGCAACTAAACAGCACCTTCAAGCCCGTTCATGTTAGTGCGTTTCTTTACCAGGAGCTCGTCCATGCTGGTCTGGCATTTCTCCAGGTTGATGCGCTTGATAGCGACCTTCTCCTTTCGGGGTACGCAGTAGGCCGCCTGGACAACCGCTGTGGCTCCACTCCCTGTAACACAGCACATATTTGTGTTAAACAGTTTCAGCAGTTCTATGTTTCAACAGTGTCATATTTCAATCAAAGGCGGACCACCCAGATCTTAGTGATCCACTTCATCTGGTCTGATGACACTTACAGAAGCTCAAATTAACTCCAGATTTCCATTAGTATTCTTCTGTACTGTCCCAGTGAAAAAAAATCTAGTTGCATTTTTCATGCACAGCTAAAGCTACATAGATGTTTATGCAAGAGGAACACAGTGTTTAAGTGCTTGCAATCACAATATTAGTCAAAAACACAAATATTGTCCCAACCCATTTAGTCCTACATATGATAATAGATGTCCAATCAATCCAATCAACAATTTGATTGACTACAGCCGATCAAAACAGGACTGAAAACAGGATTCAAGGTCTGGGTTTGAAGGTCTTAGGTTCCACCTCACTGCCAGATTTCCACCAATTCTAACAATAAAACGATGCAGAACTGGTTATTTTCATCTGAATGCAGTTGAAAGATAAATGTGAAAGCACTTAGAAAAACATATGAAAAATCTCCAACACCTAAGAGAACATTCAGCCGATGATGAACTGTTTGCCGAGGAGACGCATGGGCACTTAGATCCATCCAGGTTACAGAGATGAGGTCCTAGCAGGTCCTCAAGCACACCACTCAGACAAGAACATGACCAAGGGCTACAACCAGCTTAACCTCAGTACAGTCAGACAGAAAACATGGAGGAGGTCCAACACACCTCACACCTACAGGACAGAGGATTTGACTGCGCATTCTAAACCTGGAAGTCAAACTGACTTCTAAGGTTAATCTGTAGAGTCTTTTAATTGAGCTTGTGCAACCGACAGGCAGAGAAGAGCAGTGAAAGAGCACTGATGTGCTGTTACAGGAATAAATTCAGCAGATATTAATGCTTCACAGATTTACAGAGATCTGGAAAAGTCTTGCTGATAACAGATTTACAAGTTTCTATTGAACTGTGAATCAAAATATTTCTAAAAACGATAATGTGTGTGTATTTGAACAGTCGTATGCCAGCCTTAACAGAGAAGTTTACTATTACAATTACAACTAATACTATTATTATTTTAAGCGATTTCCTCCAGGACCAATACAGTTTTTTGATTCTGATTCTGATGATTAGCTATCCACTATCTGAACGGCTTATCTTTAAACAGAGTTGGGATGCAGGGGTATTAGCCTACCCCAGCACTCATAGGACACAACTACTGCTACTTGTACTATTAATTAATAAGTGGTTAGGGAGTTGCCTATGTGATAAAGACATGTGTTCAGATCCCAGGACTGCTAGTGGCACCACTAAGGTTCCCTTGAGTAAGGTCCCATCCCCACACACTGCTTCCTGGGCGCTGTGTTCCTGGCTGTCTGCTGCTTCATTTCGTGAATGGTTTAAAGACAGAAAGAATTTCACACTGTGTGCTGTAGTGTGTTTTCACGTGACTATAAGGACCACTTTATTTTATCCAGAGAAACACCCTAGACAATCAACAGTCCAACACAGGGCAAACACAAAGATACGTTATGTGTTTGGACTATGGGAAGAAACTGGAGAACCCAGCAGGAGCCTATACAGACACTGGGAGAACATGACAGGACCAAACTCAGGTTATGATTTTTATTATTATTATCATTGTTATTTTTATTACTACTACAGTCATACAGTCCGAGTTGAGTAGCCAAAGCACAATACCGTGGTTGGAAAAACATTAACATGTAAATTCATGTGAACCTAATGTAATAATAGCATGAGCATCACAAGTTAATATTTCATGGAAAGAAAACTCTGAGCTAATTAACAGAAACCAGAAAAGCTGCAAAATCCTGGTGTCCTTTAGGCATAAGCAAGGAAATTTATAATTGGGGACTTTGCAAGTTTCTGCTTTATTTGTTGTTGTTTAACACGGAGAACATGCTGACGACTGGAAAAGAGCGAGTGTTTGCCTCACAGTCATGCCTTCATCGGTCGCATAACCGTCGCTATGGTGAAGGTGTTATTGGAACATCAGTGGCCTGAGCATGTGCGGGGCAACAATGCTGACCAGCATCGTAAAAAGTGTTTTGGACACACATTCATGTTTCTAATGGTGTTTTTGCTGAAGTTTACTTTTATTAGGCATGAATGGTTACATATCCATTGCAACCCTTTCTAATAAATTAAAAAACTATACAAAATAGCATCTGGTTTACTCCAGCATTGATTGCTTGTGGTGAAAGCTGGGAAAAGAAATCTCTTGCTGGAACATTCCGCACTGACTGGAGTTGCCGCTGGCAGAACATTCCATTGCTCAATTAAGAGACATGCAATATTCAGTTGCAACCAGCAAATATTGGATTCACATAAAATTATATCGACCAATATAATTGGTTATTGAAGTTTTAGGCCTGCATCATTTCAATTTACAGCATACGGCAGGCTAGAAGATTCTACCCCCACAGAAGACAGGTTTTTTAAGATATTGGTGAAGTTTGTATTGGTTAAGTTAGTGTTTCACATGAACATCTCCTCAGGGCTCAGAGAAGGAGAGTTTTCACTCTGTTTGAAGACACTAAGGGTCTGGGCAATCAGGGGAGGTTTGTTCCACCAGTTCAATGTCAAAGCAGAGGAAAGTCTTGATGCAGGTCTTGGATCTTTGAGAAGAGGTGGGTGGAGTCAGGCTGTGGTTGATGTTCTAACTGGGTAGAGCTGTGGCCTGTGGTCTGATCAGTGATGATTGGTCAGGTTTAGCTGGACAACAGTTGGGTTTGTAGATGAGCATTAGAGCTATAAATCTAATGGAGATCCACAGCAGTGAAGGGAGAAGTTTGGTGACGTGCTGCTGCATTCTGGATATACTGTAGTGGCCTAGTGGTCTGGCTGTCTTCGGTAGTGGGGTGGTGGTCTGAGGGTCTTCAGCAGTAGAGCTCTGGTCCTGTGGTCTTCAGTAGTGGAATGGTGGCTTGGTGGTCTTCAGAGGAAGGCCAGCCAGGAGCAAGTTACAGTCATGTCTAAAGATCACAAGCAACTGGAGAAGCATCTGCATGGGAGATAGTGTGCAGAATTATTCCCTCCCTCTACAGCCTGGGTAAATCCCTCAGGATTAAGACGCTTCATATATGAATAGGGATTCGCGTTTCCACTCTGAAAACGACAGAACCACGACCACATTCCTCCCAATACAGGGAGTAGAACATGGAGTGTTTCAATTATTTTATTATATATTTTTTTCAATCAGCTTTCATCAACTTCCAAAAACCCTCTCCATACACCCAGCTGTGAACAAAGTCCTCTTTGTTTAACATTTTGATTGAATCTTCAGGGCACCATGGATTAAATAAAGGAAACAAACAAAACCCTCAAGCCTCTTTTTTTAATTAAAACTATATTCATATGGCTGTTTAGACTCTGAGCACATGATGCAACAGCTGGATTCAAAACCAGCCTAAATCCAGAGTGTAACATCTAAAGAAACTAGGCCTTTTTGAATGCCAATCAAATTATCAACAGAATATTTTGTAGAACTGATCAAGAATTCAAAGCTTTAAAAAGGAAAATATAAAAAAAAAACGAAAACCGAAAATTTCTGTAATATTGCCGTTATGGCTGGGACTGTGTGTACTTACTAGAGCATTGCAATTGCATAAATTAATATACATGGTTGAAAGAAAAAATCTGTTACAAAACTATGAAAATATCTATTTAGCATTTAAACAATGCACAATATAAACTAAAATTGAATTTAAATATTTTACTTGGCCCCACTAATGAATAGCCTAAATGCAAGATAGCTGAAATCTTATACAATTAAATATCTTCTCTCATTAAACTACTAAATTTAAGTGCATTTTAATATTCTGAACAAAGTGCATGAAGTGCTTTAAAACTGTTGAAAGATATGACAACATTCTCTGTAGGCCTTCAACAAAATAGTGTACAAAAACAAAGACTGGCACAGCCCATATATTAACTGGAATCACTGGAAAACTTTCTTGCCTTTTCAAAAACACAGACAGAGGGGGTGTGCTCGAAGGGTCTCGCCTCTTCTGGGCTTGATCAGGATGTTTTGATTTTATATAATAAATTAATCCTGACGTTGAGAAAGTCTTAGTGGATGAAGCCCCACAAGAAATTTTCACCATTGCATGCTTTACAAACGTTTTTCCGTGTGTCTTTCTTAGATGTATTGAAATGTGCCCACACAGCAGACATGTTGACTCTAATCCAATAGGGTGCCTGCAGGTTGGGGTGGTTGATGGTCACTGATTCGGGTGCTTAAAACAAAATTAGGCCGAAACCAAAAAAGCATTTTTTGGCATTTTCACTTGCCATTTTTGGAAAATATCAAAGCAAACACTTTTTTAAAAATATACAATGACTGCAAATAATTGTTTTCATACTATAAGAAAGTCCAGGCAAACTGAAAATATGCATTTTGCAAATTCATCATGGCGCTCATTCATTAGCTTTATATTATTTTTTAATTCAAGCTTGACTGATTATTTATAGCAGCCCTAAAAAAGGGGAAGGACTGAAAATATGCCTCAATCTGTGTGATTGCCGCACAGGAGCTGGAGCAACAATGTTCCTTTAAGTGAATGTATTGATCCCTTTTAATTCAGCCAGTGACCTCATTGGTCATGTTTTGGCATAAAGACAGCTATTTGTAGCAGCCACATGATGTTGGTCCCCGGACAGTTAACAGCTACCCGACTCACATTCAGAATAGACAGCAGAGCATCCAAACAAGAGGATGACTAACTTTCATCAGTCCGGAGCAGGGCTATATTTATTTCTCCAGCCAAACATGACATGCAGGAATGGTGAGGTTATAAACGCTGAGGGGGGCAGAGATCGAGTTGCTGATGCCAGAAGGACCGCAGGCCTTTCATTCAAGAGGTGTAGAGTCGTGCAGACACTAAGAGGGTGGAAACAGCACATACCAATCTGAAAGTGGTGATTTACATACCAGTCTGAAAATATACACAATTAAGTTTTGGAAAAATAAAATATATTAAAGTTCATTTCCAGTGTAATGGTGCTGCTTTTATAGCAAAGAATATCAGTATTTTCCTGCTACATATTGCAATGCCATTTAGGCTATTAAAGTACCCATACCACCACTTTTCTAGAATTCAAAAGACTTAATGTCTAAAAATGTTGTTTCAAATGGAACTTCAACTCTTCCCATCCACACAGTTCATCTATAGAAAATAAGCTAGACAATAAGCTGCTTTTAAATCATAGTTTTTGACATCACAAACCAACACATTTAAATATATACAGTAAACCCCCAGTTTCACGCGGATCTGGACTCCGGATCCAGTCACACGCGGGGGTTTTTTGAGAACGAAACTGATCGCTTTATGTGGAAATATTCAAAACAACGCGGAACCTGCAAATATTCTCCGCTTTTTTTTGCTTTTTTCGTGCCAATATGTTTTTGTTTTTTTTTTAACTCATTTTAGTTATTCTGGGTCCCCCTGCATGGCCATAGGGCTCGCTCTTATTCTCTCTCTCTCTCTGTCGCTCTCTCTGTGTATCTCTCTTGCTCTCTCTATATCCGTCTCTCTCTCTAGTTCATGACTTATCCGGAGCGCGCGTCTCTCTCTCTCTCTGTCTCTCATTCGTGACTTTTCCGGAGCGTGCGCTCTGTCTCGGTCTCACACAACATCGCAATTTTTCATTATACGCGGGTGCTCGTGTAACGTAACCCTCGCAAATAACGGGGGCTTACTGTATCTCCTTATTCCACCCATTCATTCACCATTTGTCAACACCTTTATTGGCTAATAACTCAACTTTTGTTGGATTACATGAAGACCTCGATTCTTTATACTACCCTGTAACTCGCCTGGAGCTGTGATTGGTCGCCCTGTCTAACACTGTGATTGGTTCAGGGCTCATTTGCATATTGCAGATCAGTATTAATCTTATTAAAAAAATGTACATTCAATCACTGTCTCCTCTCAAATAAACACAGTGACAGTCAAAATTCTGTTTATGATTCCAAACTGGAAAGAAACATAATTCAAAATGGGAGGTTAATACCACAGAACACAGGGGAAAAAGAAATCAGAAAAAAAGCGCAACACAAAATAAACCCTGAACCTGACCACTTTCAGAGAAATGTTTTTTGTTTGTTAAGCAGTGTTGGGCAAGTTACTCTAAAAATGTAATTAAGCTATTGATTACTCTTTACTCCCTTTAAAAGCAATCAAATTACTAATGTGATTACTTTATTTCAAAAGTAATTAGTTACATTACTAGTTAGATTACTAGTGACTTCTCCACCCTGAAGAAACTCTTAGATCAGCTCAAACACACTTCATTACTAAGTGTTACAAACCTACAACAACTCATAATAATGTCGTTACCTTTAACCGAGATGAATTTAAAGTAATGCCTATACTTCCAGTTACTGAACGTGTACTTCTCTCTCTCCATGAGCCGGTAGGTCTCCCGTAGACAACGTCACTCGTGCAACTGTCACACAGCTGGCAGCTGACAGCTTACTGTGAATTATTATTTCTGTTTTTACAATATAGATGGTAAGGCACTTGATTTTATTGTTGCAGCGGTAATGTAAAGTTACTTGAAATTGTAACAGAAATCTAAATATCAATTTTTAAATTATATCGCGTTAAATTACTACATTACTAAAAAAGAATCAAATTACAGTAACGTGTTACTAAGTAATGCTTTACTGCCCAACACTGTTGCAGCCTGTCTCTTTGCAGCCTGTCACAATAAAACAGTTATTCACATTTCTTTCGTTTAATCTACTCAGTATGACTCAGAAAAGACGGTTTGAGAGCCAGAAAATAGTATTTTTGCACCAACAAGGTAAATCAAAGCAAAATATAAAGAAACTGAACTTTTGCACAGTATTGTGCTTAACTGACAATCAAATGCTGGCAATTACAATCTGTTCCTGAGGACCATGAGAAAGTACAGTGGAGCTCTGAGAGGAGATAAATGAACACTGGAAACTGAGCTTCAAGTTTCCAGTCGACACACCTGCTGAGCCTGAACTAGCTGTGACTTCAGAGGTCAAACATGAACACCTGTATCTTCTACCATTACAGAGAGTCAGAACGTTTGTAGTGTTCTGACATCAAAACCAAGTCAGTCAAGACTAAAGGCATTTTTCCATTAGCCTACAGGAACTGCTTGGTACCTAACATGTACTAAACTGTCCAGTCCAGACTCCAGAGTCTTTTGTGGTTCCACCGCTGGTGGAATGAGCTGCCTAAGCAGACAGGAGCAGCAGAATCTTCTTCTACCTTCAAAAACCTCCTAAAGACAGCATCGTCTCTTCGAATCTTCTTGCACTTAGAACTGTCCTTTGGTTCTTACACTATCCTGAAAATGTTCAAATATTAAGTCACTTTGGAAAAAAATGCCTGCCAAATAAATGTAATAGAATGTCATGTAATGTAATGTTATATAATTGCAATGTAATGCAATGTACTTTGATGGCACACACCTTGAAGCACACTCTGATTTTCCAGTGAACCTCAGTCCAGTGATGGGGTTTCTGTTACTCAAATAAAGGGAGGGTGTAAATCTGGAGAAGATCCCAAAATTTTGTTGGTAGGGGGAGGGGGCACTAAACATTTTATCGACTGGGGGTAGGAGGATATTGCGTCAAACAAAGGACCACAGCGGAATCAATAAACTTTTCTGATTCGGATTGACCACTATTGATTCATTTGCCCAGGATCTTCATTAGGCTTTACAGTGTACAGTATCACCACTGAAGAAAGCTGCGCGTCAAACAAAGCTGGTGTCATCAGTTGTTGTCTCTTGTACAAGTTAAGCCCAGGGCATGTTTCTCCATGAATGGACATCAGACAACTAGCGGCTTCATTATAGGAAAAATACAAGTGGGGTTTTTTTTGTTTTGTTTTTTAAATGGAGGTCTGTTTCTGATTCCTGGCTACTTCAAATAATTCAATATTAGGTTACTAGGTTACCAAATTAGAGAATTAAGAAAAGACCAGCCAGCTGACGTTATTTGGTTACACCCCCCTGCCTGGCTGATCGCCAAACCGCACAAAAACCAAATCAGCAGACAGGCTCCGATATCTACGAAAGCCTGTGCTGAAGACGGACTGGATTCACTGTCTAAACGAGCTCCAAAACAGGCATGAATTAAAGAAACAATTAAAGAAATGGGGTTTGGAATAGAAAAAGCAGATATAGTCAATTCCAGTTATTCCCATTTCCATTAAGTGACCATTAAGTCTGAATTGTAGAAAGTTCAAACGGTCATTACAGTTAATAAAACTGCTGTAATTAGTCTAAATAAAAGAACAGGGCTGCTGAAACTGTTATATGTTAATCATAAATGCATAGTAAGAAGACAAAAACCACATATTTATGAAATGTAGGAACTGTCATCTTATAATTTAAACAGAGAGAATCTCTATTAAATATATTACGTTTTGCTGTATTTTATCCCCCCCACCCCCAGATGTGTGTGTGGTTTTCTATACCAAAACATATAATTCTATGATTCAACATTTTCTAACAGGCTGTTTTTGTTACTGTACCTTTAACACTCCTTGCACGTGTTTATGACATCACAAATGCAGCAAATCCACACATATACCAACCTTACAAACCTTTCTTAATTTATAAATATACATTATGGAGAGTATGGTATGGAGAGTAAACAAAAGTCACGTTCTACATTTAAGTAAATTTAAATTACATTTAAACATAAAACAGCAAATTTTTTGCAACTATGTTTTTATATATGGACTGTATGGTATAGAGCAGGGGTATCAAACTCAGGTTCTGGAGGGACGTTTGGTGATTTCCTTGCTCATATCATTAGTTACTTGTCTGATTTAGTGAATGTGTTTGAAGAGAAGAACCCTCAAATTGTGCTGGACATCCAGGACCGGAGTTTGACACCCCTGGTATAGAGTGAACGGGTAAACATTTCAAATCTTCAACAACATTTATTTTCTATACTCAAGTCTTTTTGCTTTGTTTGTGATATGAGATCTTTTATAACTCCAAGATGGTGACTGGTATTTTATCAGAAACCTCCTTTAGCATGTGGTATACTTTAAAGCTCAAGAATCCTCCCAATGTGTCAAACAAATGAATAACACTCCAGATGGACTATGTTTAGGTGGGCTCAGGCTTGCTGTGCCACCTCAGAGCAGAGAGGGTCAATAAGCCCCTTCAGGCTCAGCCCTGTGTTTGCATTTCCTCCGGACTCCTTCTTTTCCTGATATCAGGAGCCCTTCATTACGTTTCTTCTGCATGCCTCACACATTCCTCACATAATTCCAGCCTTCAGTGAGGCATGTCGCATTTGGATCTTAATGACTGCCAGGAGCAACTATCTACCCTCAGCCTGACCACCATCCTCCCGTATACAGAGCTTTTCTATCCGCACCCCGGCCTCCCGGCCTCCTAATGTGACTAAAAGAAGAGTTTGGGGAAAACACTCTTAAGGGTGATGCTCCATGTTCTCCACATTTGCTAGGGCACCAATCTGACTTCAATTTTCAAATCATGGTTAAAAAGGACACTTGTGGTCACATGGTGTGGCTGTTTTATAAAATAATAGAAGAAATAACAGAGAAAACCTAATTCAAATTGAATCAGTACAATTCAGTGCATTCACCAGGGGTGTCAAACTCCGGTCCTGGAGGGCCGGTGTCCAGCACGGTTTGATGGTTCTGCTCCTCAAACCTGACAATTAACTGACCATGTGAACCAAGGCCCTCCAGGACTCGAGTTCTATAGCCCCACTCTAGACCAAGCAGAAGTTATGTGCTTGTAAATATAAATTTCTTACATTTAAAATTACGGAACCACCCTTGGTTAATACTTTAAAGTTCCTTTTTTATCTGGCACAACCTGTACAACACACATTCTCAACGCTCTTTTCTGAACTGATGTCACTTTTTACACATCTGTGTCAGGTTTACTTTCACACATCCAGTGTTAATTCTGGATCCGTTTAACACACCTGTTTAAAAAATGTATACTGAAAAAAATGATGTTCAGTTTGCTTTGAGTTCGTTGCCTGTTGGTACTACAAGTGACAACTGTGTAAGCACTGGTCCTACCACTGGGAAAATACAATGGTGATCAATGACTGGGAGTCCAAGAGAGCGTAACTGGCTTCTCTTTCTCTGGGTGGGTAGGATGGTCCTCCCTCTCCCCCATCACAGCGCAATGTTAATTAGCTGATGTAACAGATTTGCCAATCAGTGCTCTCCTCCAAGCGTGTTAAGCTGTCCAATCAGGTAGCATTAGTAGAAGTCTGAAGAAATGCAGTGAGTGTTGGTGGTACCACATGATGGTTTCAGGGAGGGTGAGTCCTAGATCGTGGATGGAGTTGGAGGTGACAAAGTTGGGAAAAAATGTGTGGGGGAGAAATGTTGTTATTGCTGGATAGATGATTATCCCTTGAAAAGAGAAACCAATCAAGTCTCTCCAGTCAGGTTTTTGGTTGGTTGATAAATGTATTGTTTCTAAAACTATTTGTACTGTTTCTAAACACACTATAATTTTTACACATTTCTTTTCAGTGCAGTCGCTTTGCACTTCAGCGCACGACATTTTACTCCGCTCTAATTTAGTTCTTAAAAAAGGTTCTTCAATAAAAGCAAAGGTTCAATATAGAACGGTAAACTTCTAGACCACAGACCTGAGTGCCTACATGATCATGATTACAAAATTAAGATCAGAACAAAGGTAGTTTTCTTTCTGGAACTTGCCTCATACATATAAAACCTTATATCTGTTATTTTTGCGAACGCACTTCTATAGACAACACAAGAATTCCCCAGCGGTAAAATCGTCCGACTGTTTCCAAGTAATTCAGCAGAGCGATCTTCGTTTTTGACCTTGACTAATAAAAATCTTTAATTAATTTTCTTCACCAGGAGCTTCGACCCAGGTCTGTGAAATGTGATCCAAATCCGAGACATCCAAATGTTTGCTGATTAAATTTTCATGCGGCAGTCTGAACCCGGAAAGCTCCCTGAAGAGTTTTAGAGCTTACAAGTCTAATATTTAATGGAGTGGAAATTGTACAGCATTCTTAATCCTACGGCCACAATCTACAGTCAGTTGTTAGAAAATGGACTAAATTCAAATTAGCAAAATTCAATTTTTTTTTTTACTGTATGCGCTTTTAAAAACGAATAAAACCCAACACAACACCAAATATAAATTCCTCGCTTGGCCTGTGACCGTCATGAAATCTGCCTAAACGACACATTATAAACAACTAGGATTAACAATTTCCCTTGTTCGCAGCAACTGTTAAAGATGTGATGAAAATTTAAGTTTACATAAACAAATATCACTCGCAATCTTCCCTCTAGAGGTAATTTAGCGCTAGTCAGAAGATGCTAAAGAAAAAACACAATAAAACACACTGAGGTGTAAAATAACTGGCAACCATTCCAATAACTACAGGCAGTCCTAACGCAACCTGAAAAACCTAAACACCCAGAAAACAAAAACAATAAAGAACAACAACCCTATGTGAGGGAACTAATTTTCTGCATTTGTGATTCTTCATGAAGCAGTAATACTGAGGTGGCGGGAAAGATCAGCACTGAAGGAAAGGGGGCGCTATTTTCATGGACCTAACTCTGTTAGACGAGAGCTGGAGCTCTTTGAGGTGGAAACATCCATGTAATAACAAGGTCATTGGTCCTGGGAAAAATCAAAACAACGGTTCTCCAGAGCGAGGGTCCCTCTTCACATTTAGTCGTTTACGACAAAGAGTCTGAGTCAGATATCAGCTGCCACTAGTTCTGGTTGCTTACAAAAACGGGTGAAGTGACCATTCTGTCATACATGAACACACTAAGGCTGAAACGATTATTCGAGTAACTCGAATAATTTGATTACAAAGAAAGTTATCGTATCACTCCTGCTTTGTAGACGACAGCAGTATCATTGTTTCACACTGACTGTTGTAACTGATGCCATTTGAAAGATTTAATAAACAGCGCGTTCATTTTGCTCTCTATGGAAACGGTGGAAAATGAACATCCCAGTGTGTGTAAAAGGCAGAAAATCTCTAAAGTGTGGGCTCAGGGCCTCTACAAGGTAAAATATTTTAACGATTGCTAACTGGTATGAACACTACTGCGTATTTGGAATTATTTGTAGGCTGTGTTATGAGTTTGACAGTAAAGAGGCATGATTATTAGTAAGAGGTCCTATCAGCCTGTAGAGCCTAAAGTGCCAGTGTGTTTGCCCCACGGAGCAACGTCTCCCGGAAAGTTCGTGCTCATGGAACCATCGCACTGGTTCTCCGCTGGAGGAGAGCTTAGGGACCGCTCACATTCGATAGGTCTTGGGAATTTGAAGGTTCCTGTAAATTTTGTGGCGGTAGGTGTTTCCCTGGAGACTGGTCAGCCTGTGCTGACCCATTGACCAAGTGAAGCAGGGGGCAGCCAGGAACATGGCGCCCGGGGAGCAATGTGTGGGGACGGTACCTTGTGCAAGGGGACCTCAGAGGAACCACTAGCAGTCCTGGGATTCGAACCCACAACCTTCTGATCACAGGCAGAACGCCCTAACAACTAGGCCCCATAGATAATGAGATGGAGACAATGAGGATGTGAATAAGTCAGCAAATACCAGCACCAGGTTGGATGTTAGAATATTCAAATATTCACTAAGGGCTGTATTTGTCCATCAGACGGAAACTCAAACATCTCTGTTTACACTTCAAAAGACTCCAACATTTGCATCAACACAAGGGATGGGTATTCAGAACTGGTACTGGTTTCTCACTGGTCTGTCCTGAAGTCTGGAGAACCTCCTGGACAAACAGGTGCTGCTATCAGTTTTACTACAAATGGTCAATGCTCAGTGGGAGGCAGGGCAGCGAAATTCCGCACATCTTTTAATGTGACTTTTTTTTTCCTCACCAAATTATGGAGAGTAGGATCAAGAAGAGTATCAGTAATAATCGGTATTGATGAGCAGCGTCAGTATCAGCGTGCAAGTCTTCTGATCCTGTAATAACACAGCAGAGACGTGTGCCTAGTATTTATGGCATCGATGGAACATGTCACGCATACAAAATGTTACAGTGCCTTCCGCAGTTATCGGCTGTGAAGTAGCTACACCACACACTGAAAAAAAAGAGAAAAGTCCAACCTTTAATTCAAATACATTTATTTAATCCCTCATCAAGAAATAATTATTTTTAACAAAAGACATGTACCATAATTATTGGGACATTTTAAAGTTGACTGGAGTGTGTAGCAACTTCAGAGCTATAAACCATGTCTGCCTGTTTAACTGGGGTCCAAATCTGAGGTGACAAAGAGGCCAAATTCCCTTCGTCATCCGTCAAGACATGAGAACAAGCAAACCAAATAAGGGACAGGACCACATTTTACAGAGATGTGGAGAGCAAATACATTATCCAGGCGCAGTATATTTCCCTGTACAACTCAATACACAGTTTCATGACTTTTGACCAGTCGCAGGTTTATGTACAATACATTAGTCAGAGAATATGAATGCCTGCGATCCATCACAACGCTTACAACACACTCGTACGGATTGTCTGAGCGTACGCAGCAGAAACATCGGACCTGTCAGAGCTCATTTACAGCAGGCGTCAAACTGCAGGCCTCGGAGAGACGAATACTATGTCACAGAGTAATAAATTACAACATAGGTCACTGCAGCTGTCCGTCACGGCCCGACCGATTTAACCACTGACATTGTCCGATATGAACTCCTATTTATATTTTAGGTTTTAATTTTACACCGCAGGGGCCGGATCCCCGGGCATGGATCAAGCTTAGTCCATGCAGGATTCTGAATGGAGATTTCCCACTAAAAAGAACAATATAGTTCATGGAAAGGTTTAATCCCCGGCCTGGAGCCCGGCCCACTAGTTTCAGCTAAGCATGCTTTACTGACACACGCCTGTCAGTCCTCAACATTCACACTTCAACTTAAAGCCACAGCCTTTAATATTATATACTGTAGCCCTGGTGGTGCAGTAGGGCTAGGCAATATTTTGATATTAGGCACTTTCTGCTGGAATACAGGAACCATGCTGTACCTAAACCGTACGGTAAGGGCACAGAATCTGCAGTAAGTACACTTTGATTTTCTAGTGTCTCAGTCCAGGAATGGAGTTTCAGACTCAATTCTTTCCACGCAGTTTATGGTCGATCGTCACAAAACCCTGGAGCCAAACCGGTTTTGTCAGAGCCGCTTTTGTTATTGTGGTCTTTTATTATTCATAGTCTTGTCTGATTTTCTTTTCCTCTTCATTCTTTATTCGTGTGATGAAAATCTTGTTAACTTGTTAGTGATGTCCTGGATCACCTTCACATTTCTCACAGTGTCATAGAAAACTCCCACTGAACTGTATCTCCAGCCCAAACATACTGTCATGGTTGTACTTTGTATTTCAATGGCTTTTTGTCCAGACAAGTAAAAAACTATGGCCTCTTTCAGTGTTTTGATGACATTTCAACCAATCAGAGAGCAGTGATGCAGTCAGCTCATTCTATGGAAAACAAATTTATTTTAGCTTTTATTAAGTGATTGTTCCATTCTCTTTCCAATCTGCATGGTTCACACATTAAGGGGTCATGATGTCACCAAAACCAAAGCAATTCCACATTACCATCTATTCAGCGTCCTGCAGTTTAACTCCACGCCTTAGTTATTAGCAATGTTTTAGTCCAGAATGCTTTTTAAATGAAGCACAATACATAACAGCTGCTCGCAGCGGAGATCATTTAAATAAATTCATTACAGAGAGAGCACAGTTAGGCTTGTTTAATTGAATTTATTGGTAGGGGCAAATTGGAGCACTGCTGGCTTTTTGTTTATTCTAACATCAATAAACTCTACAATGTACTGTGTATGGTCAAACATTCTCATCACATGACATTTTTGTCCAGTCATAGGGTGGATGTCTGTGTTTGAAGAATCCATTTCAGCCTGTCCTGCTGTGATATAGGTAATCAGGAGTTGCTTCTTATTGGGCTCCTCTGTTGCACAACTTTCTATGGTTCCACCCTATCAAGATATTGGGAGGAAATATACTGGCCAGGTTGACCATGGGTGCACAAATGGATGGATACAGGTCTTGATTGGTATTGTCAGTTGTTTTAGATAAAAAACTTTTCCAAATGAATGCAATATATCTGTGGTTCTTTACATAAACATGCATTCATGCTGGAATACTGAAACTGCTGAAAATCAGGATATCTGAACTATATAAATAATTACATCTCATTCTTAGCAATCCTAAATTGTATGCACTAATTAAACATATGCACACACCTACTAACTGATAGCTTGTGCAATAGCTGAAAAGAAATGTTAGCTTTTTGAAAATACAGCTCAACAAAAACTGAGACCACTGCAAAATTGTTCAGTTTGTATCTTTTACAGGTGCAGAAACTGCTGACAATATTTCTCCTAATTTCCAAATAAAAATATTGTTCTTTAAAGCATCATTTTAAAGGAAATGACAAAATATCAAAATAAGAGAAATGATGCAGCGTTTACGGAACTTGAATCGTTCAATGAAAACAAATCTCTCGTTCTCGCAAACAAAATGGCAATAATTACCTTCAATGTAATTCTGGTAGTGTTTCACCATCCAACTGGTCTCATTGTGAGAGGAGAGTGTTGATTACAGCAGTGTTGTATACTTTTCCTCATTAAATAAGATGTGATTCAGGTGATCACTAATCAGTACCTCATAAAGCAGAATCAGATGTTTGTGTAGGACACTGGCATGGAATGGTTGTCAACCTCAAGATTTAAAATGAAATTGCAGTGGTCTCTTATGTTTTTCCAGAACTATGTATGTTAAAAACTTATTTAATAATTATATGTAAATGTGCCACATACCTACATTCCAGTTCATATCAATTACATTCAAGCCCACAGCTGCCTGCAGTTTTAACAATGGCTCTGTCTTATCAGCACTGCCTCGGCCTCTTTGAGGCTGTTTAATCAGCTGGCAAGCCCCGACCTCCTGCTTTATTAGTGTGTCAATGCGTTTTACAGCTAAACAGCGCTGAAGTTTGACATCATGAATCAGTATATCAGCCAGAGAGTTACCATCCCAAGATAGCAACTTCCTAAGCCAATTATTGCTCTTAAAGCAACAATCTAAGGCCAAACTCATGATCTGCCCACAATCTTTGCCAAGTAACCCAATTCCATTTGTGGGTTTTTTCCTCCCAGCACCAAAGTGATGGATGTATGTGAGCAAGAACATGTTTTTCTTTTAGCCTAACATGAACCTCACCAACGATACTTTGATTTACAGTCCATGTTCTGGACTCTAACACTTTCATAAATCAAGGTATTTTTGCAAACCTGCAGAACACCTAGCAAAATGTTTAATAATGTATTAAAAATGTTAAATAATGTTTAAAAATGTGTAATAATGTCAATAGAAGAAGTCTTGAAGGTAAACGCTGGCCAGGTGAAGTTCATAAATTCTCCTTCATGACTCAAGAGACTTTGTTTTGGTAACATGAGGATCCGGTTCAGGTATTCTTTTTAGGAACAACTAGTTTGAACACTTCAGTGTCGTGCTAAGTGAAACTGAAAAAATTCCATATCAATTTTTTAGCAGCTGATTAAATCAGCACTCCTCCGCTTCTCTTAGAATGACATTGACAGAACCCACTGAAAGCAGTATTTATACACAAACCACAACAAATAGTTCACTTATTGATTCATTTTATGCAAACCATGGCACAAAACACTAGTATTACCAAAACATAATAGCCTACATTAACACCACATTTCAAAGCTCCCAACTGTCTTAAGCCACTTTCCACTGCCTGTTACCAACTTAACTTGAGTCCACTTGCCTTTTTCGCCTTTCTTTTAAGCAAAGCTTAAACTAAACTAAAGCCTAGTAATATTTCTTGTGTCTACTTCACTGAGATTATAAGTGAGCTGAGTACCAAAACATGAAAACACTACTGACTCCTGACTGGTCACATGATTTGGGACATCCCTCAGTATTCTCCATGGCTACTGTGGTTTGTTGGGTTGAAGATGACATCATAACAGCTTCTTGTGGCATCTCCAGCTACACGAAGAGGGTACCAACTGCCGTAGAAAAGGAAGGAGGTACCAGGTACCATCAAGCGAGGAGAGTTGAGTCGACTTGGAATCATACAGTGAAAACGAGACTGGCCCCATCAACAGCAGGTTGCAAATATTCTGGTGGTACCACAGAACCCAAGGCTGGGGGTCCAAAAGTGCTAAACTGGCTTTGCTCTCTCTGGTTTGGCAGGGTGCCCCACTTCACTAATCATGATGCAAGTCAGTGTGGGCGTCTGTTAGCTGACATAACAGAATTAGCTGTCCCTCCAAGTGTGTTACACTGCCCAGTGACACTGTGTTCAAAAAGATGTGATGGAGCTTCATTTGACTCTGAGAAAGCACATATCCTTGCTTTAACCTCCCAGTGTTGGTGGTAAGATGTGACAGGAGGAGTTCTAGCTACTGAATATGACCATATTGGCCAGAAAGTAAGGAAAAAATGTACACACCTAGAATAGATAAGACTGTTGTATAAATGTAGCTGTTGAGCTGGGATGGTTGAATGTGTTCAGAGCTACAAGTATATACACCTACAAAAAGCTGTCTGGTGTATAGTTTACGTCTTAGACATCATCAGCCCAAAACAACAGGTTTTATACATTTATCTTTTGGGAAAAGTTGTGCCATGTCTCAGCTCCTGTACAACCAGAGTCAGCTCATATGCAAAGACTATTAATGACTCTCATAATTACTGAAAGAAAATGTCTAAAGACTTAAAGGTTAAAAAAATTAAAAGGTAAAACAGACCCTCCCATCTTTCAGATAAAGATAACATTGCCCAGCTCTAGAGTGTGTTCCTGAACATCTGCTTCATGAACTTGTGAAAGAAGAAGCATTAGGTCATGCATATCACTCCAGCCAAACATGAGCACTGTTTATCTCCTCACTAAAGAAAGGGCCTTTACAAGACCGTACCATTGGTCGGCACAGTCGGCGTGGCCCGGCACAGCAGAGGGAAGCTGTAGTCTTTGTCATTGACTCAGTTATAAAAGTCAATACGAGGTGAAACATGTGGCCATATGCGAAACAAATGACAGCGGCGGAGGCAGCTTGCCCGAGGGAAGTGACAGTAACCTGATAATCGGACAAATCCACATGGCACCAACTGCTTCTCTTTATCTCGCTCTGACTGTGGGCGGCTCCTCTTCAGCCGACACACTTTGGGGTTCAAACTCAATCTTTCCATAGAGCTGCCCATGGACATGGTAATACTGCAATTCAAATAATCTCATATACGTGTGTGTTTGTGTGTGTGTGCACGCACTATATGCATTATTATATTATGTATTATATCACTTATCATATATACATTTAATACATAATTTAATGCATATGCTACACACATACTCTCACGAGCAGTTACACGAAGAGTGTGGATAAAAATTAACAGTTAATAAAATAACTAAAACAGCAAATGGGTCATTAACTTTATCAGTGTTTTGTCATCTTGATATCATGACATCTTTCAGAAGTATTATTATACTGATTATAATTTTATTGCCCAGCACTTCATAGTTTCACAGACTTTGCAAAAGATCTGCAAGTACAGGCCCCTTATTTATGATCCTGTGAACATTAAAGTGATATACAAAATAGGTAAATCAGTGGTAAATAAGACCAATATCTCAATTTTTGCCCTAGAACACCCTGTGCGTACCTCTCTGCCATGACGATACTTAAAACAAATGTGTCAGGCTTAAAACTATTGTAAAAGAGAGAATCTTTAACATCAAGCAGCTCATTCGTGACTTTATTTAATGTAAAAATTGAAGACTTGGGATGTCTGGTTCCATTCACCACCACAGTGAAGAGTTCTGGCTCTGTACGTTTCTCCAAAGCAGTGCACTTCACACTAACCAGCTCTAAACGACAGGTTACATCTTCGTGAGGTAATTATAGACAAATTATTTAGAAAAATCTATTCAATTCCCTTTTGTCACACATCTGACTCACTCAGCAGTTCAGTGCCAGGCCATTCAGGAGCTAAAGATGGGTGTGTTAGATCAGGGCACTGAAATGTGAAGCATACACATTTAAACGGAGCTAATATTGGTCAAATTTGTTTTTATCTTCCACCACCATCACCAAGTTTCAACCCTGAGACCTCGGAGAATAGATTTAAAACACACTCTGCCCAAAAACACCCGAAATACAGTCCAATCTGCTATATTTTGGGACTATACTTGCTAAGCTAACAGCAGCTACTGTCAGAGTTTCGTGCTAACGAGCTTAAAAGGAGCTTTTAAAGGGCTAAATGAGGTCATAATGGTTCAGAAACATGCCTTAAACTTCTAGTACAAACAAACGACCTTCTATATACACATATTTCACTGTCTTCTACAGCTAAGAGTTGAAGTTGGCTTCCTATTAGCCAGCTTGCTATGCTAACTATACATTCCACCTTATACACACTATGACCAAAAGTATTGGGACGCCTTCCCATTCCCACCAACACGGATTTTAATGACACTGCATTCAAATACATATGACTATATGACTATTATTGAGCTAATAATAATAACAATAATAATACTTTATATTATATTATTTGGAAAACATACAATTTATGTACAATAGTCCCGGGCCTTTAATGGGAGTGTCTGTGGGAATTTGTGTCCAATTATTCTGTAGAGCATTTCTGGACGAGAAGTCTTGAATCACAATCTCTGTTCCAGTTCATCCCAAAGCTGTTGGATGGGGTTGAGGTCAGGGCTCTGGGTGGCCAGTCAAGCTCTTCCACACCAAACTCATCCAACCATGTCTTCATGGAGCATGCTTTATGTACTGGAGCACAGTCATACTGGAACAGTAAAGGATTTCCCCCCCATAAAGCTGGAAGCACGGCGCTGTCTAAAATGCCTTGGTATGCTGAAGCATTAAGACTGTCCTTCACTGGAAGTAAGAGGCCCAGCCCAAACCCTGAAAAACAGGTATCCCAATACTTTTGTCCACATTGTGTGTTACACATTTTGTACTACTACAAAAAGTAGATTTAAACGTAAAAAACAATTGGTAAGTATGTATGATTGGTTTTATACACCTGTGGCAATGGGGTATGACTGGGACACACCTGAATAGAATAATTAGGAGGTGTGTCCCAAACTTCTGATCATAGTGCATGTATTAAATAATATACAAATTCAAAAACAATTGTTAGATTACGTTGTAAGTATGAATAATTGGACGTATACACCTGTGGCAAATGGAGTATGGTTTAGACACATAGGAATTGAATAAAAAAAGAATTGTCCCAATACATTTGTCCACGTTGAGCTTAAGGTGGACAGAGAGTTTCAAGAACGGTAGCCTAGCATGGATAACGAGACGGGCTAACGCGGCACAAATAAACAACAAACGGGTCGGAATTCATGGTTTAACCAGAACCGAGGGACAGCAGGGCAGGTCCAGGGTAGAAGAACCGAACCGGACACTTACCGATAACCTCCTGCAGCTCGTAGTCGTCCTTGCAGATGGACCAGGGTTGGGCGCTCAGGTCCTCCGACATGGCTGCGGTGTGTTCCGGCGTCTCTCCGCTCTGACTCCGCCGACTCCGGGCTCCGGGGCCGCTCTCAGAACCAGCCCGACCGAGGGGGCTCAGTCTCAGGCACGGTCACACAAACAGGCCGTCCGATCACACACAGCTCCACCAACACACTACCACACCGACACACCACCAACAGACCGAGCACAAAGTTTACAGCAGCGGCCCCCGCCTGCACATTCCTGCGGAGACCCGGGGCGGACAGGGGGATGGGGCGGGCCAAGGGCGGGAGCGAGGGGTGGCCATGGGGGAGGCAAGGGGCTGAGGCGAGGGGGGCGCGTCCCAAACCGAGTCCCGCTGCCGCACTCAGGGGAATAACATTAACTTTATGCAGTCATCAGGGCAAAATTAATATTACTGCACTACTGACAGTTAATACAATTCATTCCACATGGAAAATGTACTTTTATTGTTCCTTTATTGTGGAAGCGTAATTCTATAGAGAGGGTGAGTGGGAGGACGCGTCCCAAATCCGAACCGAGTAGAAGTACTTCTATTACATGGTAGTTTTTTTTTTTTATTGTAACAGTCCTTTTATTATACATTATTTATTATACAATTACTGCTCTGGAGAGCGAGGGCGCGTACCAAACCTGCTGCCTGTCTCATCACTAATGTTAACTTTATGCAGAGATGAGAAAAAAATTCTACTGACAGCATATACAGTTCATTCCTTATGTAATAAAACCGTTTATTATAAAATTACATACAACTGCACTCCTCACAACTTCAAATGTACTACTCACAAATGCAACAATTAATTCCTTATGAAAGGCATTAATATTGTACTTTTATTATAAAATATTAATTATAAAATTACTGCTCTCCTCACAACTTATACTGTTTATTCCATACTTCTACTTCTATCATGTGGTAGTTTGTTTTATCATGACAGGACTTTAATTATAAATAATTTGTTATAAAATTACTGAGCTGTTGACAACATATAAAATTTGTCCCTTATAGAAAACTTCTGCAAAACAGTACTTTTTTGTGATGACAGTACTTTTGTTGTGAATTATTTATTATAAAATTATTGCATACCTGATTTCTTACACAGTAAAAATTTACTTCTTCAGTACTTTCATTACAAATTGTTTATTTTAAAATTACTGTACTATTGACAACTTACAAAATTTGCCAATTATGGAAAAGTACTTCTACTTCTATTATATGGCAGCATTTTATTATAAATGATTTATTACACCTCACAAAATTCATCCCTTATATAAAGGTATGTTTGCTATATGGCAGAAAGTGGACAGTACAAAGTTAAGAGCAGCAACATTAAGAAAAACATATAATATAGTAAAATAATATAGAATAAAATACTATGTCACAGCACAGTATACAATAAAATGTTCAAATGTACAGTCTAAAAAATGTACAGCACAGTATAAAATCAGTATTAAGATGTACAGTAAAAAATCTAGGAGTATAAATAGGCACATCTGTATAGTAAAAATACATATATATGTATGTCAACTGTAAGTAAGACTAAATTGCACATTTAGAAGACTAGAAGACTAGGCTTGGCAAGTGAGTATATGTTTATAAATATATACAGAGTGGATGTATAAGTAGAAATGAGTACACTGTATAAATACACACATGGGTACACAATGGAGTGACAGACCTTGACAGTAGCTTAGTATTACAAATGCACCCAAAAAATTGCACATTTTAATTTGCACATTCTGCCCTGCAGTAATAGTTTCACCCAAACATTGCAAATGTTATATAAAAAAATGCACTTAGTGAAATTGCACATATGAAAATTTAACGAAAGCTACCCTGTGTATTGGGTGTGTGTGTGTCTGCACATGTGTGGTCATCTGCAAGGACACTGACAGCGGTTGTAAGGAAATACTTGTGGAATCTCTCTGTCCCACATTGTGGGTGTCACAGTCCACCACTGACGGAGCTGCTCAGTGCTGTAAGAGTCTCCTGCACAGGGTGGGAGATGTTCTCCAACAGGGACGACAGCTTCACAGATTCTCCATTCTCCTGTCACTCACCAGGTCCACTTGGTCCAGAAAGCATCCTAGAACAGAGCTGGCCCTCCGGATCAGCCTGTTCAGTCTCTTTCTGTCCCCAGCAGCAGACCACACCGTAAAAGATGACTGAGGCCACCACAGATCCATAAAAAGTCTTCACAAATGGGCCTTTCACTCCAAAAGACCTGAGCCTCTGCAGCAGGTACAGCCTACTCTGCCCTTTTCCAGTAGAGAGCATTTGAATTGCCCAGTCCAGTCTATTGTTCAGATGAACACCAATGTACCTATAGCTCTCCACAGTCTCAATGTCCATGCCCTGGATGTTCAGTGGTTGCAGTGGAGGATGCTTGTGCCTGTGGAATTCTACCACCAGCTTCTTGGTTTTTCCAGTGTTGATTTGGAGGTACTTCTGTTGGCACCAGTCCACAAAGTCCCAGGTCAGAGGCTGACTATTGTAGAGTCTTTTATCATAAATTAGTTATTATAAAATGACTGTGCCATTGACTATTACTGTGCCTGTACTGGAAAGTTCTACAGGATTTTCATTAAACATTAATTATTATTAAATTATTGCACCCCTGAAAAAAAGTATTACAAACACATACAAGGAATTTGGTTCCGGTTGGTGGTGTCTCTCATGCACAACAGTATAAAACACAACAATATGTAAATGACACAATGAACAATATACTGAACAATATAATAAACAATAATATACAATCTACAGTATGAATCTGTCATATGGGTTTATATTTATAAATATAAAGATAAGTGTTAACCAATGTGTAAAAGCATCATTTGCACATATGTTTATACTATAAGTCTAAGTATATGTATGAAAATATGTATGTAAATACATATATATATATATGTACACACTCATATATGCATACACATGCACACACACACATACTTGAGTGTATAGATCACCAATACAATTCATAATATCTAAATCTTACATACAGAAAATACAGGATTGTGTACATGAAGTGCAGTTGCAGTCTTGTAGTGTGAAGCAGTGTGACGGTTCAGCTGTTTAGGAGGGAGCTGGCGAGGGGAAAGAAACGGTTCCTGTGTGGTCCAGAGGGCAGCAGGGCAAAAAGTCAGTGTCCAGGGTGTAATAAAATTGCTGCACTTCTTTTCCTAATGGAAAAGTACTTCCATAGAACTTTTTTTACAAAATTCATTCATTCATTCATACTTCTACTATATGGTAGTTTTTTATTACAACAGCACTTTTATTATAAAGTCACTGCCTCGCTTACAACTTACACAATTCATTCTTAAAGAATGATTGTATATTCTAAAATTACTACGCCATTGACAACTTACCTTTCATGGAAAAGTACTTTATAATGTACAACCAGCATCAGTTTAAACATGACAATTAGTATTGTCATGCGTTTTATTTCCAAATATAAACATCGTATTTAGGTTGTACAAAATGGCATTGCTTGTTGTGTTTAGGTTGAGTGCAGATTAAATTCATGAATCTGACTTTTTTGGTGTTTATTATTATGTGCACTGGTGACAACTTACAAAATAAAGTTTTACATTATCTGAACTTCTATTATATGGCAGTGTGTGCAAGAATAGTGTACATTAGAGAAGGAACTGTTGGAACCCTACATAGGGAGCATGGTGTTCAATTCAGACATGCCCCAAGAAAAATTTATGGTTGCAGATAATGAACCAGGAGCCTGTCAAAAAAAAGAATTAGGAACTAAATATGTGTCGCTTAAATGAAAGAGCTCAATTTAACTCAAGTAGAAGCATCTGTGCTAACATTTAAAACCCACTTATAAAGCTATGAAATCCACATAATTAATGACATTAAAGTAAAAACTCTGTTATATAAAGTAAAGTCAGAGTTGAGAGGCCTGGTGAACATGTAGGGAAGGGCATTATGGTTGCAACACCCATGATGGTGGAAAACAGGCTCCATTACAGACAGTATTACAAGCTACAATACTGCAGCCTACACCCTAGACACTTTCCCTTAGGATATAGTGCTCTAGGCTGGAATGCCTTGTAGCTGCCAGGGATAGAAATACTTGACCTCTACTTTGTTACTGCACATAAGTACTCATTTAGAACATTTGCACTAAATTTATTTTTACTCTTTACATTTTTTAGAACCTTAAAGTGCTCAGTAAATGCCATTATAAGGGCCACGATTACAGTAATCAACAGTTGCATGTTATGTTTACGTAATATTTTTAAAATGATGACTTTATTTGACCAAGTGGAAATTTACAGTATATTTAGATTAAGTTCATACAATTACTTGCTTTTCAATCATTGCACATTTTACCTGTACAGGGGGTCCTCGAGTTACAACAGTCTTGACATACAATGTTTCGAGTTTACGACGCTCACTCCCACTCAGCTTACACCGTTAGCCTCGTATTACGGACTACATGGGCGAACTAGTTTGGTTGCGTGGCGGACGGATGTGCAGTAACATGGCGTATGAGTGAGGGAGGTTTCCTTTTCTTTTTCTATGGCTTAGTTGTGTTTTTATGATTTAACAACTCATGGGCGCCAAAACCATTACTGCAGTCGGGGACAGATCACCCCCCACTCTTTAAAATCATTAGTTTCGTCCCCTCCACTTTCTGTTTCCTGGGCAACGTTCAAGACTTCCTTATCCCCTGGACAATGGTGCACGCACACCAATCCCAGACCTCCCCAAAAGGGCAGAGACTTTGCACTCAGGCAGGCAGCAACCCAAACAAGGTTCATTTTGACTTTGATTTGACTGCTTTGTGTGTTTGTTTGCCTGTTCCTTATATATTCCTTATATAAAAAATATAACCCATTCACCAAGTGAAGCAGCGGACAACCAGGAACACAGCAGTGTATGGGGATGGTATCTTACTCAAGGGATTCTTGGGATTCAAACCCACTATCTTTTCATTGCAGGGGCAACTCCCTAACCACCAGGCCACCAGCTGCACCTGGTAAAGAAGAAGAAGATGAAGAAGATGATCACCATATAATCACAATGATAGTAATGATAAAATTATAGTAATAATAATTTGTGAATGAACAATGAAAGCACAAAAGCAAACTAACAAAATGAAACAGTTAACCTCATGTGTAAACAACATTTATAAGTGTAAACAAGATCTGAAATGTGCAAATGTACATTAAATATATAATGTTTTGTGTTTTTGGTATCACAAAACAAAAACGTATATTTTTGCATTACAATTACAATTTTAAAAAGGCTTTAAGAAATGTCTAAACAAAACTGGTGGGGGTTTTACAGAGCTGTGACCTGTGAAGGCCTGAAAAATCAGGTTTGGGAGAAAAATCCTGACAAGAGTAGCAAGGAAATTCTTTTGCACAGATGTGTTTTGATTTGCGGGCCAAACTGTTTACTGCCGTCTTGAGGAGCAAAGAGTAGCTCACCGAGAGATGTCGGCCTGAAGCCGATGACTTCTGAACACTGAGGAGCTCAGAGGAGTTCAGCTTGGACTGTGACAGGCCAACCAATCAGAATCAGGGCTTGTTGATTTGATAATTATGGCAATCCTGAGATCAATAAGGGGAATGTATGATTTTCCTTTCTTTTGTTTGAGTGTATATGTATTTTCAAAACTTTCCTTTTTAGGTAGGTCTAAGGCCTTGGGTTTTGTCGCCCCCTTCTGGTACAAGTGGAAAACGTTCTTAATGCAAAGTAGAATTGACCCATGGTATTAAAAAAAGAAAATACATGTATCATTATAAATATAGG
>JBBPDC010046083.1:0-11594 GCA_037974485.1 Hemigrammopetersius urotaenia
TGTGTGTGAAGGTGTGTAGATGTATGATGGTGTGTGTGAAGGTGTGTAGATGTATGATGGTGTGTGTGAAGGAGTGTAGATGTATGATGGTATGTATGAAGGTGTGTAGACGTATGACGGTGTGTGTATGATGGTGTGTAGATTAATGACGATGTGTGTGAAGGTGTGTAGACGTATGACGGTGTGTATGATGGTGTGTAGATTAATGACGGTGTCTGTGAAGGTGTGTATGACAGTGTTCCGGGTACTCCATGCTTATCAGCTTTTGTGTTGCGTTGATAAATACATCATTTCATGCTGAATTTGTATTGGCTGGTCAGTAGACGTAGGTTGTAGTAGTACACACATTGTGGGATGGTTGCTGTAAATTCTAATTTTCTGATTCTATCAGAAAATAATTGCAGACTATATTTGATCACTGTGGCAATGGCATTCTTTGAACCTCTCTTACAGTACAATGTAGGACCACCATTTAGTTTCCCTATATAACTGGTCCTTTCTTTTGGTGAAGCGTACTGAAATAAGCTTGATATTTTATGTTAAAACTGGTTCAACACAGGGTGTCCTGCAATTTCCCATTCACTCACATTCAGGGTTTATTTAATAATTTTTCAGATTTATTTAATAACCTGACTTTTGTCTTCTTCTTTGGCAGTAAAAGTGTTAGAAAAGCCGGCTAGCCCCTGTGCTTTGGCTAAAGTGCAAAAATAAACAACAAAATCAAGTTTTCAACAAGTAATGAATCATGTTCCAGGAACTACCAAAAATACACACTCAAAATGTTCACTTTTGACCAAATGTACTTGTATGCTTGTATTACCACACCCCCAGTACTGGAAACCACAGCAGCTCTTACTTATGTTTTGATTAGTTTTGATTAGTTTTAAGTGCTTGACAATACTGCACACTAAATCTTAAAAGGAAATCATTTTGTTTACAGTATATGGCCTGCATCAGCTCTTTCCATGTATCCTCCATCAAGAGCGTGGCTTGAAAATGCTTCGCTAGAAAGATGCTTTAATCTAATTGTCGGTTCTTTGTTACACAACATCAGTTCTTACATCATGCACGGGTATAGAGTCTTACAACCAATTCTGCATTAATTATGAATGATTTATAAGGGTAGAAAATTGCTCCGACTCCTAAGCCCTGGCCCGAAGGCCATGACCAATTTAGTGGAAAATGTTGGATACAAAATTCCTCCTTGTTTCAGCGCTTGCTGTTTAATGATCCTGAAACTAAAGAGCAGGGTAAGTATACCAGGAACTGTGTAACTTAACTTAATTAATACTGCATGTTGCAGGAAGGGCCACTGCTGAGCGCTGACTCACCGGCTTGTTTCAACTGGCGGCCCCGTCGCCTTCCCTCCGCACTGAAATATGGACGAATGTCACACTGAAGTGTGGAGCAGCACATTGCTGCACACATTCCTCCAGACATTGGCAGTGTGTCAAACCCAACACAATTAAAAAACTGTTGAACTGGTTTATGGGTCCATACAGCATGTCGTATGCTTGCATCATTATGCGTATTATTTCAGATAGAGATGAAGCCAGTGATACCGCATCCCAGTCCCATTAATGCCAAACAGATGTGCCTTTCATAGCGAACGTATATCTTCATAGATGAACGGGTGCCCTGACTCGATGTAGACATTAAGTCGTCTTTCACTCTGACTGATATTGACCAGCTCTCTACCGGTCACTGAAAGGTTGATATTCCTCAGATTTCTTTACTACCTCTGTGTTTCTGAGCTCTAACTTATGGCTCACAGTCATTGGAAGCATCCCTTGCCTTCTCGTTGGGCGAGATTCTGTTGTTAATAAAGACTGATATCATCTAAGTGGTGTACCGCACAATGAAGGTGCTAATGAACAGCCTCAAAAAGTAAAATGACATAACAAATGACAGCATTTTCAAATAAAATACTGAAGGTTACCAGTTTTCTGTGCTTAACCAATTAATGCCTATATCTGGAAAGTATTTAACTTTTTTGTTTGTCTGTTCTATATTTAAGATAAAAACACTTCTCTTATAAAATCTAGTAACTTTGTATCATGCAAACTCTTTTTTTTTTAAATAGGGAATTCCACACTGCACAATCTGATTGTTGGGATGCAAACAAAGTCATTCCAAGTGGTTTTGCAGCGGTTGTGAATGGACCTCTGAAAAAACTGTTTCATTTGCCATCCAAAACCAGAGAACCTTCTTGTGTCTTCGGAGTGTTTATATGCTTATACAGGCCAAATAGCGGTAAATCTTAAGAAACTTAAAACACAGTGTGTCTACCACAGCACAGTGCCTATTTCAAAAATTAGCACCAAAATCATATCTCTAAATGATCAATGTCTTTGTCAACAGGTAAAAGATTGATAACCATTTTGCGAGACAACTTTCCATAAGTAGCAATATCAGTCTCTTAGTCATCTATCCTTCCATGAACAGTCAGAACTCTCCTCCAGCAAAACATTAGAAAGTTGACTGTAAATAAAATTATGAACATTATTCATAATTAAAATAACTGTAGGGTAAAGTGGGGTGATGTGTGCCAGGGTTGAATTTGTGCCACCCCCTATTTACAGGGAATCATAGAAGAAATTGGAAATGTGAGCACACATTTTTGAAGAGAGCCTCACTGAGAGATTTCATTTAAGTTCAAATTTCACTTTTCCTTTCAAAGCGTTTTTGATTGTTGTGTCTGAAAGATTATAGCCACATTTGAAAACATTTCACACATATTTTAGGGCTTTGGTAATCTACACTATGAGTCTATACAGCTAGCTTAAAGCTGCTGGATTTTGCATTTTTCCAAAATGGTAGAGGGGTGATTTGTGCCAAAGGACCTGGGGTAAGATATGACAGTGGCACAACTCACCTGCATTTATGAATATTTTAAACATATTATTTTATCGTAATTGTACATTGTATTATTACATTTTATCACTAAAAGTATGAGACATTCTTAATTTTAGGCCAAAAATAGAAATAGACAATCATGCCACAGAGTTAAAAATGAAGACAGGCAGGGCACTGCTCTGTCCATGTCCTAGAGGACATGGACAAAGCAGTGAAAGAAGTCCATTTGTCAGGTGACGAGGCAGATAAACATATGCAGGACATTAAAATGATACATGGAGAAGAAAAAAGGACTTAACTGGACTTGCAAATCAAGTCTTTTATGAACATATGGAGAAAGAGCTGGCGGAAAACATAAAGGCACTAGCAGCACGGTCTACATCCCATGAAATGCCGTGAACTGGCTTTTGAGTGCACATAAAGAAATGTCAGTGATATACCTTTCAGCTGGATCAAAGAGGTAAAAGCAGGTTAGGTTAAGTGTGCATTTATTAAGAAAAAATAATAGGGAACATTACACAGTTCTTGGCCTTTGATGTTGTAAAATAACTTAGAATAAACCTTAAATAAGCAATTTTGTAATGAAATTGTCTAGCTTTTATATAGAATTACAGTTTCTGAGATCCAAATCTACTGTTTTACATCAATAATCAATTGCATAATTTGCCCCAATGTAAACTCAATAGTCAATTTACTCATTAATGACAGATTAATATATAATTTGAAACACTGGCCCTACTTCAAGAGCCACACTAGGTGAATGCCTGGTTCACCTATTTTGGATGCACCTGCCCTGCTATTAGATGTTCATCCAAGGTATAATGATACAAAATTTCACCAATCAGAATAAATTCTATGACATTTTTCACACTAAATGAATGTATTTGGATGCTGGTGGTCTAGTGGTTAGGGAGTTCGTCCTGAGATCAGAAGGTTGTGGGTTTGAATTCCTGGACTGCTTGTGGCACTACTGAGATTCACTTGACCAAGGTACTGTCCCCTCACACTGCTCCTCTGGCGCCCCTCATTGGTGGCAGCCCCCAGCTTCACTTGGTGAATGGGTTAAACACAGAGAAAGAATTTCACATTGTTCACACTGTGTGCTCTGCTGTGGTGCGTTCACATGTGAGTTCAAGGAGCCACTTTAATAAATTACTCAGTCAACATTATTATGGGATTACTTTGCCACACAGTTAAAAGAAAAAAGGACTATGGTGGAACATTTTGTTTTCTGGGCTGGATTTGATTTGCCTCGTTTGTTAGATGCTTTTAAATGAGCCGTCCTTCTCTTCCAGACTTCCCTTTTTTTCTCTACTAGCAGCTGCCCTTCATTTATAACCTGCTGAGGTTAGTCTCCTCCAGCTGCCTACCAGTGCTGTCAGTGTCCACGCTCTACTGCTAAAGTGTGCAATGGTAAAGCAAGCTCTCCCTCTGCCAACATCTGGATTCCAGAGTATTTCATTACATCGTGGTGTCCCATGAGATTCTGTAACTTAAATTACTTAGAAAAAGTTTATGTTTCTTTTGATCGATGTGTGTCCTCGGCTGACCGAGGTTTAACCCTGACATCACTTTTTTAACCCTTAGAATTAAGAGTGTATTAGTAAAATATGATTTCAATGAATAAAAATGGTGTAAAACAATCTAAAACCAATGTTTGCTCTTTTACACTCTTACCATTTGTTGTGCTTTCATTCGGTGCACCCTCCAGGCTCCACTCCCTCCGTGGGATGTCCCACCCACTATGCTTGTGTGTTTTTTTCAGTTACTTCCAAGACCTAAAAGAAATGTGTGTTTTTTTGTTCTTTATGGGCATTTGCGTCTGATGCCATTTTTAAAACCCTGGTAGCAGTTATTACATGTTTTTAAAATTACAAACACTTTTTTTTTTATTTTTTTTTTAAACCTGTCATGTCTGGCATCTTAGCAAACAGATCATGAAGCTGGGTGCCTTGGTGTGCCAGACACCTTTGCTTTGCCAAGTGAGGCTTGAAAGTGCATGCCTCTCTTGTAATCTGAATTTTTTATTTAATTATTTAGATTAAAATAAGCCAAATCAGACAGGGGTACAGAAAATACAGTGTGGGGGAGGAAAGGAAGACAAAGAGAATAAAAAAGAAAAAAAAAAGGGAAGAGGTTGAATTACAAACACTTACAATTACTCTGGCATAGGAACACCAAACAAAGCTCGGCATGATGTCTGAAACCTCGGGCATCAACACAAACTGGGGTAACTTCTATATAAGTAGTTGTTGGCCATGTGACGATGATTTACCATTTGTTGCGTTGGCGACACAGTTCTGTGCTGCTTGTGTTCTAAGGGTTAACCTCTCTTTGCTCAGCCAGATGTGGCCCTACATTCAGTCGCTTACAAGGCCCAGCAAAATGTCCCTCCACTTTACAACTCCTTCAGATTGGCCACATTCCCTCCATGTTAGTTATGAAGTGATGGATAACGTGATAATGACAGTCACATAACAGATCCAATTTGTGGAGTTAGGGAACATACATGCTGCCCTGAGCAGTATCCCACAGCTTGGACAAACCAAACATTCACAAGCATGAAGCCGAAACCATCTGTTAACTTTCATAAAAGAGGCCTTTGTGCTAACTTTATTTACTGACGGATTACTCCCGTTCCCCGAGTCTGCTTCTCTAAACTTTGTGCCCAGTGTTTGTGGGGAGTGGCTGCTCAGGTGCTGTGGTATGAACAGGTAGGACGGGAAATCATGAGGTGTCGCTCTAACTGTTTGTTCTACAGTGATAAATAGGAAGTCTACTGTCAGGGCATTAGATTGGAAACTAGTAACACTTTACTGAAGTGCAGCACATTCTTGACATAAACTTACTGAAATGCAGGGGAGGTCGTAGCCTAATGGGTAAAACACTTGCACATAAACCCAGTAATTACAAATTTGCTGGTTTTAAAGCCCGCTTACGACCATTGAGTTCCTATGCAAGACACTCCGGGGCTGAGCCTGTTATTAATGATAGTAAGTGGCTCTGTATAAGAAACATGCTGTGAATGTTTATGAAGACTTAGTAGAATCTGGTCCTGGAGGATTTGCTTATGTTACGACTGAACAGTCGAACACAGACTCAAGACTAGAGCAATATAGAATATAAAATCAAAAACAAAAGTCAAATAAGACCTGTACAAACACTCTATTCTATGTTGTGCTATGAACACAAAATGCTGAGATTGGATCAATGCTAAGTAATTTACTAAAATTCTTTATTACAACAAGTAATGACAACTGAGGCTTGCCAGAGAAAGCCTTTATAAATGTTCATATTTAGCTGAATGGTTATTAATAGTTATTAACTAGTTGTCAAAACCTTAAAAGTATTCATTTATTACACATAAATTAAAAGGGCAACAGTGTCCTGTGCCTTGCCTATGAATGATTTTAAGGTTTTTGACATCGAATTAATAACTATTAATGGGCTAATTTGTAACCATTCAGTCTTATGTAAAGTGGTGACTTGAACATTTATAAAGGCTTATTGCAGTAAGTCTCAGTTGTCATTAGTTGTTGTAATAATAAGTAACCTTTGCTTGCCAAATAGCAAGTCCAGTTTCATCTATTACTGTTAAAGCTCAAAGTTTGCTGGCTACTTTTTTGCTTTGAGTTCTGCTTCTTCCATATTATATTATTCTTTATTTATGTGTTATAACTGTTTATTTAGAAAGGCATTTATGACTCAATTGAATTCATTTTAAAGCCTTTGGCAGTCTGTCTCTGTATATCTACACTACCAGTCAAAAGTTTGGACACACCTTTTCATTCAATGATTTTGTTTTTAATATTGGCTACATTGATTAATAGTGAAAACATCACCTATTGCTCTGATGACAGCTCTTGGCATTTTTTTTAAATCAAATTCAGATTCAAGGTTTCAACCTGGAATGGTATTTAATTAGCAGGCGTTCTTTGTCAGGAGTTCATTAGTGAAATTTCTTACCTTGTGTTTGGGATCATCAGTTGTGATGGTCCTTCCATCAATACCTTATTACAAAACATATTCTGGTTTGTTTAACTCTCTTATTTGTTTACTACCTAATGTAGAATATCATCAAAACAAAGAAAAAATATTGAATGACAAGGTGTGTCCAAACTTTTGACTGGTAATTTATAGTACTTGTCACATAAGGTTTATGTCATGTAGCTTTAAAAACACTGCCCTCCAAAATATATTTATTTATGATTTTGAGCTGCTTTTTAAATTATTAATTTGGTGTCAAAAACCTTTAAAGCCTTAATAACCAGTTATGACACATAAATTAAAAGGGCAACAGTGACCTGTTGCTTGTCAAATACTGAGCCCACATTCATCTATAATGTTAAAGCTGAAAGCTTGTTGGTTACTATAGATGCTTTATAAAGCATCTCAATTAATTTCAATTAATTTTTAACCATTCCAAAAGCCTTTATAACAGCTGCTTTATTGTAAAGTGGTACCATGTCTTTGAAAGGCTTATGTTATTTGTCATAGACGGTAGTGCTACCTTCAGTAGTGCTACCAAAATATATTTATTAATGATTTGGGGCTGCATTTTTGTCAGTTGGTTGATTTAGTTGTTTTGCAAGAGTTTTCACAGCGAACGTCCTTTTGCAATGTTCTATCGGCCTTTCATAATGAATTAATTACCGACGTTTGTAATTGTTGGATGTATTCTTCTCCCGCTGGCTGTTTGTTTAGCAGGCAGTCTGTGTTCTGCTGGAACCAGCTCTATCAGTTTAGAGAAAGCTCCATCCATTTTCTGAAGTGACGGCTGGTTTAGGATGACCAAATGGAAAGTGATCTTGTGTTTCCTGATTGCAAAATGTCAGGTTGCAAAGTTCTTATGCTCCTGCCAAGTGTGTGTGCGTGTCTGTGTGTGCGCTTGTGTGTGTGTGTATGTGTGTTTTCCACTGGGGCCAAGTATCAGGGGAACGAACAACACATTCCCCAACAAAAAGAAAACAGTTTTGATATGAAATTCTGGAGCTGGGTGTTTACATGCACTCAGGGCGGTATTGTTGTAAGCTGGAGGAGCGGCTACTCCGCTGAGCTCGGCCAAGCTGTCCGTGGGAAGCTTCTGAAGGTGGCGTGCATTTCTCCCCGTCCAGTGCAAGATGTGTAAGGACACCAGGACACCAGCTAACGGCCTCAAGCAGCAGAGAGGAGGTGAAGTGAAATGACAGCTACCTGACAGGCAGCTGTGTAGGGGTGGAGTTTTGACATGAGCCGAATCCAGGATTGAGTCATACATATCAAGTCGGCTTGGAGCCAGAGGATGGTAATTGGTATTTGGGGTGGAAGTGAGATTTGTGTGGGGACTGCTGCAGTAATGGCCTCTGCTCTTCTGAGAGGACTTTGCACTAGATGTTGGAACATTGCTGTGAGGATTTGAGGATTTAGTGATTTCAGGTCCTGATGTTGGACTATTGACTCTCCCCAACTCATCCCAAAAATTACAGCAAAAAATGACTAAAAATATTAACAATTAGATGTAAATGTTTATATTAAGCTTAACAATCTGTCAACAGGGTAAGACTGCTTTGGGAAGCAAAATATCTAGATCAGAAACAAATATGGTCAATAATGTCAGTTGCTAATCTTTATCAGTAAAAAACATTAGACTGAGCTCCAGTGAAGTCCATTTCACTACTCCACAGTGGCTTTAAACCCCTCTACTGTAGATGATGCTTGGCACCAGGCATGGTGACCTTACAAGGATTGCCTTCTTCTGTCCTGTATAATTCATTGGAACTCAGTTAGTGGTTTAATTTCTTTGCCAGATACAGTGGACCAGTTTCTATGCAAGGCAGAAAAGTATCAGTTAAGCTAGAGAATTTTGCTGTAGCGCTTGTTTGCAGTGTTGCATTTCTCTGTAGCAAATATTCCTTTTCTCTGTTGAGAGCACTCTCAGATCAAAGTGCACGGACCATCTACTCTCTCGTGCTACTCCACGACTGGGTTTATCCGCCACGCTACGCAGGTGAATCGGCAGTGTTCCTTTATTCTGTGACACAGAGTGAGTGGAGCAGTGTAGTGGCTAACACTGCTGCCCTCCATGAAGTAGCCTAGGGTTTGATTGTCCTGTCTGGGTGAGAATACCACACTATACCAGAAAGAGTCCATGACACCTAATGCTACATCTTCACCTACATCGGTAACATGATTCAGCTGTAAGGGTAAGAGTGTTTGCCAAATGTGTGAATATGTGTGTAAATCCAGGACAATCCAGGAAAATCCTAGACCTGTGGCAGCCCTAGAAATGTGTGTAGTTGCTCTAGAGCATCACATTCATGTGTAAGGGACAACTAAAAAGTGTTTTTTTATTGTATAATGTATAAAGTACAGTTAAGAACAAAAGTCTTAGACATCTGTAAAATAATATTTCAAAACTGTTTAAATGTTTTTTGCATTAATACTAAATATATTGTCATGCACTGCCCAGGAGGACAGTCAGTACTGATGCTAAAAACGTTGTGGTAAGCCTTCAGCAAGTGTTCACAGTTAACAACGCATCATTTGCAAATCATAAAACAAATCATGCTGTAAAAGTCTTTGAGAAGCTCCAAGGCTCCATAATTCCTTTAACAATAACTTTCTGGGCTGGGGTATGTCAATAAAAATGGCTTCCTCATTTGCAGAGCTAAAACTGATGTTATGTAATTAACAACAATGTCAGCATGACCCACAGCATGACACACACGAAAAGCTGTCCCAATAAAAACCAGTGAGCAGCTTATATCAGTGCTGACCAAATATTTTAATGTAGAAGTGCCATCTATAACTGACTACATCCGATCTATACACATAGTTTACATAATATACTATAATAGGTACTATAACATATGATAGGATATAGTACACTATAGTGCACTAAATATTATTGTATGCTATTCATTTGTATGAACTATACTATGCTTTGATATGCTATACTATACTATATACTATATACTATACTATGCTATGCTGTACTGTACTGTTTTGTGCAATACTATACTATACTACTCTATAGTCTACTATACTATACCATGCTGTACTGGATTGTACTGTACTGTAGCATGGTGTGGTGTACTGTACTGTAATATTGTATACTGTACTATACTATAATATGCTATGCCATACTATACTATACTATATTGTACTGTACCATACTATAGTTTTAGAGTTAGTGTTAGGATTAGTGGTGTACTGCACTGTACTAAAGAATACTATACTATACTATACTGTGCTGTATTGTACTGTACTATACTGTGGTGTGGTGTGGTGTACTGTACTGTACTAAAGTTTGCTATACTATACTATACTGTATTGTACTGTACTAAACTGCAGTTTGGTGTAGTGTGCTGTACTATATTATCAGCGCTGGACTGGTCATCAGGCATACCGAGCATTTGCCCAGTGGGCCGATGGTAATTTTAGGCCGGTGCGGAATCCCACCTGCAGGTTAAAATTGCAGGTAATTTTTATTTCAAATACTTTTTGGTGGCATAGCATTAAATAAGCAAGTGACTTATGTTATGAAATGCAGCTGTCCTGACAAACACATGACAGCAATGTTATGCTAATGCTAAATAGCAAGGCTCAAGAGTAGTACAGTAACACCTCAGTTTTATGCTGATTTTTTAACGACCGAACTGTATTACTGAAAAGTTGTCAACCGCCATAAAAAGAAGAAGAGGTAGCAGAAGCCTGCTGCAGCAGGCTGTGTTGTCCTCGTATTTTTTTTAAAAACGTTTCCCCCCGAAAGTTCAACAGTTATCTCAGTTTATTTAGTATTAGTAAGCTAAACATGTGGAGAGAGTTACTTCAGCGTTTCTTTTAAGTCTTTGCACACTACTAATGCTAAACGCTAATGTTAACAGTTTTTTAAGCAATAGTTTTCTAATTCTGATTATTTATTTACCTTTACATTTACTTTAAAGGTAATGCATTAAACTGAGTTTAACATGAGCATATTTAGGGTTTATTTAGGGCATATTTAGGGTTTACACAATATGCATTTTTAGGCATTTTTTTTTACCAGAACACTATATGCGAGTGCTCTTTGAACGTAACCCCTGCAAAAAGCGGTAGATTACTGTAATTGGGCATATCTGAGAGTATCATGTGACGCTGGGAAAATTGCATCATAAAAGAAGGTGACAATGTAGAAAAGTGATGCAAACCTTTTGCATGTTCCTTGTAAATAGATGTAATGTAAATACAGTATATTGTACATACTGCTATGAGTATACCTTTGTATATTTTGCTAACATATTTTGCTATCTTGTAAATACTGTATATTTTGCAGTCAGTATACCTAGAAATACACCCCTGGTGTGAAAGATAGCGGTGATAGCACACTGAAAACAAAACACATATAGCCCGATATTATAGTACAATATTATAGTACAGTATATATTACAGAATAGTATAGTATAGTCACAGTCAAACTCAAAGTGAACTTCATTGTCATCTCAACCATATACAAGTATACAGAGAGATGAAATGGCAAAGCATAGGTTCCACAGTGTGCAAATATTGTAACAGACATAACACATTGTAAAACAAAACAAAACAGTGCAAATAAGAAATGTAAAATAAGGTAAGGGTGAGATTTATCCTGTCCATACAAAAATGTGCAAAACTATGACCAGTATAACCTTTATAAACAGTGTAACTGTCACGTTCCCCTCCTGTGGCTTTGTGAGTGAGGAGAGAGCACCAGAGAAAGCTGCCATGTTGTGTTCGAGGGT